>CABEGB010000807.1:0-207251 GCA_901521435.1 Crematogaster levior
GCCATGTTTTAATAACATCTTCGCTTTCTATCAGCATTTTAGCAGGACCTGTCAATGATTTTTTGGCAAATACTAGTTTTTGTAGTTCATTTGAACATAGCGGCTGTGTCCTCAAAATCGGTGATTCATCTTTCTCCCAGATATGCGTCGTTACCGCTAAAGGGTTTGATCGAATTTTGACGTCTTTGTACGTCATGGCAAAATTCATTGGTGCCCATCTTCTTCTTTGAGCTTTGTATTAGCTACCACTTTCACTCACTCTTTATTCGTTCTCGCTGTCTTTATCTGATTCTTTATGCTTTTCTTAATCTTCGCTCGCCCTATTTGAGTGTGCCAACGCATCTAAATTCATTAAACCGTGGCAAATTCTGATAATCACTTCTTCTTTTTTTCCGTCGTATTCCAAGCCAAGAATGTTGCAACATGATATAAGGTCGCCTAGTGTCAATCGTCTAACATATTCTAGCTTATTAATATATTCAGGTGTACCATCTCCAAAAGTGAAACCTCGAAAATCTCTGAGTTGCTGTCGATTCTTACGATCTCCATCGTTCTCGAAAAACAAATAAATGCAGAGCTTTAATACCCGCCGTCGACGCCGTTTGGATCCTTTGTTTGATCGTCTCGATCTGCGCTAGATTCTCCATCTTAATTTGTCACTCGATGTCTTCTGTTTCTTGTGCCTTCACTTCGGCTCCACATTATTTATCGGTTTTCGTGTCTTCGTCTGATGACTTTCTCGCTTTCCACATCTTTTCCTTTGTCTTTCTCGTCTTTTCCCTCGTCTTTTACGTCTTTTCCTTCGTCTTTCACATCTTTTTTTTCGTCTTTTACGTTTTCGCCTGATGACTCTATCTTTCACGCCTCTTTCTTCGTCTTTCACGTCTTTTCCTTCGTTTTCATATTTTCGCCCGATGGCTTTATCGTCTTTCACGCCTCTTTCTTCATCTTTTTACTTACTTCATCTGCTATCTCGGCTGAGCCCCCAAAATTATAGGATTCGGGTACTAAAACTCTTTATTTCTCGACACACGCCGGCTTCCGAGAGAGAGCTCCTGCCACGGACTTAGGAATAGGGGGACGGACTCTAAAGTCCTAGTTTAGGTGAGAAGGGACGTTACCTAAGACATGCGGAAGGAACAGCTTTCCGCCATATTAACACGTTAGCTGCCGCCTTAATTAAAAATTGTTTATGTGTCACAGGCCATAACTCTATTTTTACAAAATAAAGTTAATAAATTTACATAAATAGTGTCAAACAACTTATTTGGTTAAAATATTTGTTTTTTCGTTATTATTACAAAACGACGACGGGCCGTCGTATGGCTCATAAATGCAAATAACGGTACGACGGCCGGCGCGTCGTATGGCGACTAACGTGTTAAGTCCCACTATCTTACACATAGAAACGTGTCAGTGACATCCTACTGTGTATGTGTGTGCAATGAAGAGGTTAGATGTGTAAAAATATACAGAGTGTCCGGTACCTAACGCCGAAGCTTTCGTGTGCAGGTAGAACAGGTAAAATCAAGTGGAAAAGTCCTTTACCACTTTGTTGTTTTCGCAATAATTAACGAGAAATTAATTTGAAAAGATCGGCCAATTCTCGAGTAGAAGCGTGCGACGAGAAAAGACTTCCCCATTGTAAAATAATAGGAGCCGGCCTGTCGCGCGGTGAAGCGACGGGAGGAGTGCTCTACAAAGCACGAACGCGGATACTCGCATCAAACTCTATTCGGATAAAGATCCACGTTCGCTATGACGATTGTCCTTTGTAGATCGCGCGCGAATATTGCATAATATGGTATTTGACTTTTATCATCAGTATGAGCCAATCTAGCTGTACACTTTGATTATGTCAAAAGTTATAATCCAGACTGTATATATTTTGTTAAGTATTTATATTATGCGTAACATATATTTGTTTGTCAATAACAGAATCTTTTGCTTCTGGGAAGATGTAGTATTGCAAGGAATGGTTATACAATTATTTTAAATTGCATAGAAAGATTTATTTCTCTTTCTTACTTGTGAATAATTATTTTACCTTAAATTTCATATATCACAGCATTTTTTACGTTTTGTTGTACATCCTTTGTTATTTTCTTATTCTCCAATACGCAAATAATGATTAATATATACATATATGATTACAAGCATTCTCTCCCAAAGTTGTAGGCTTCTATAACCCTAAGATAATTTTAGGAAAGAGGAAAATAATATTTATAATTTTTAGACAACACTTTTTATTCTTTAGACTTTTTATTCTTTAACATTTATTCTTAATCAACATATAAAATGTGTTATGATTTTAGGAATTTTGTGTATTAAAAAATTATTAAAATAAAATAAGTTCTTATATATTGTAGAAATACAATTTTTCGTTTTTATACTATTGCAAATTCATACTATTTTAAATAAAATGTTAATATTTACTTTGATGACTGCAATCTTATTCTTTTAAGAGGTCACTGCCAACTAACATCTAACAAACGGGCATCTATCTCATAAGTACATAATGTTTAATATGTAAGATTTGGAAAGTTTTTTTTTTAACAATTGTTTATTTAAAATCTTGCTTACAATGAGATTTTACAGTCTTGATCTTATTCTAGTCTAATTGTTCTTGAGAACTTCCTTGTTTGAACTGCTGCATATTATCTGAGGATACTTTTTTATACCCTGAAAAGAGTCCGTCTACTTTTCGGGAAGGTTCTATTCGGTGAAACATATTCGTAAATCATGTTCGTGAATATAGGGTCTGCCTGAAAGTTTTCCTACTTTGTTATCATTATCTTATTTCCTAACTATACATTTCTAAAATAGGTAGGTGGCCGATGGTCACAAATAAACAACTTTTTCTAAATATTCCATAGTTAACCTAACCAGTTTGTGAAATTTCGTGTAATACAGTAACAACAAAAAATTCTTTAGGAAAATACTTAAAGGATATATTTAACGTGTCAATTTATTTAAATGTTTAAATTCTGCTAAATATACTGCTAACACATTATACTAGGAAAGTTTTACGCATTCTTGAGTTATTGAAAATTAAATTTATATTATAAATTTATATTATAGTATTTGATTTAAAAATATCTATGGTTTTAAATATTTATATTGTTTTTGTGATAATATATAATAAATATTTAATTGTGTCTTAACAGAATCTTTTGCTCCTACGTTTTCTATGCTAGTAAAACAAAAACCTTCAAGTATTGACAATAATAAATTATTTTTATTTTATTGTTGAAAATTTTAGAATCTCCCATTGTACTTCTCGGTTATCACATTATTGAGTAGGGCTGAATTTTGTCTACCCTTGTAAGCATAATTTTACGGGTGCACATTGGGACAATCTTCGGGACATCGCAGTCAAGACAAATGTGTCTTTTTATTTAATAGAATTTTATTTCTTAATTCACTTCTATCACATCACTTCTATAAATCTTCAAAATAGAACGATACTGCTTGATTTATTATAGTGCCCGTTAAAACAGAACGTGAGTTGTCTCAAAAAAAGGGACACTCGTGATGCACCGTAGCTTGTAATGTGTCCATTACGTGCTCCTTCACGTCGGCCAAAAATACGACAATCGACAATGCCTTTCTCGCTCTACGCTCGCGAGCGAATTCGATAGAAAATCGAAGCGGTCTGAAGATGGCCGAAACGACACTGCTACAAATTAGTGACGACTAGTAGCACGGGGCCCAATATATTTGAGTAAAGTATTGCAATTAAATAATCGAAACGAATACTTAACACACATTTTGATAGAAAAAACAGACACAATTGTTCTAAAAATTTTTATTTTATACATATAGTATGTCTAAAAATATTTTCATTATCCAGAAATTGATGTTTTCTTTTTTTATCATTTATCACAGCTGTATTAACCCGTATAGTGTACAGTGACCTTAGGCGGCGAGCGGCTTCATCCACCCGCAAGCAGATTATACATATAAGGAGCACTCCGGGTCTCTGTATTCGGATTTATTCACCGGTTCTCGGTTGCCACTATGCTTCGAGTACAATCAAAGGGCCTAGCGGAATAAGTATAGTGAAAATGCCCCCACTGCTTTTCAAGTTGACCTTTTTTCCTAAGGTAACTCATATAAAAAGACGCGTACATACCAAATTTTAGATTTCTATATGGAGATGTGATCAAGTTAAAGCGAAAAAACGATTTTTTTTTACATTTTTACGATTTTCACAGTAAAAAATCAAATAAAATTCTGAAAAAATTCTGAATAATTGATTACAGACATTAATGAGGATATTTTTTTTATTCTTTTTTGGTGCAAATTTCGATTTTAAAAAAATAAAAATAACTTTTAAACATTTTTTAAACATTTTTTTCACCCTGATTCCGTTGATCTACCACCTTAAAAAAAATGCACGTGAATCTCTGTACTCAACATCCTACAAAATATATTTTTTCCAGATTTTTTCAAAAGGTGGGTCACAGTGAAAAAAATTAAAATTACATTTTTTCGTTAATTTTTTGAAAAAATGAGCACATAAACCGTTTTTATCAGTTAAAAGTATTATGTGAGAATGTTTTCATGATCACAAATAAAAAATTGGTCAGTCAATTCGTTTCTTTATGTGCTCATTTTTTCAAAAAATTAACGAAAAAATGTAATTTTAATTTTTTTCACTGTAACCCACCTTTTGAAAAAATCTGGAAAAAATATATTTTGTAGGAAGTTGAATAGAGATTCACGTACTTTTTTTTAAGGTGGTAGATCAACGGAATCAGGATGAAAAAAATGTTTAAAAGTTATTTTCATATTTTTTAAATCGAAATTTGCACCGGAAAAGAATAAAAAAAATATCCTTATTAATGTCTAGGTGTAATCGATTTTTCCAAATTTTTTCAGAACTTTATTTGACTTTTTACTGTGAAAGTCGTAAAAATGTAAAAAAGTCGTTTTTTCGCTCTAACTTGATCATTTCTCTATATAGAAATCTAAAATTTGGTATGTAAGCGTCTTTTTATATGTCTTTTTATATGAGTTACCTTAGGAAAAAAGGTCAACTCGAAAGCCGTGGGGGCATTTTCACTGTACTTATTCTGCTAGGCCCTTTATTGAGATCTACTGTCCGTGCTCGAAAAATATCACTTTCAATACGATATGATTCGGTCACACTATTATCTCGGGCGAAAACGGGGGAAAGGCTAGTATAAACGTCTAAAGAACATGCTTTCCAGCTTTTGACTTTCTACAAATTATTTTTTGTCATTCTCAGAATCTATTATAATATCAAATGGAAAGGTAATAATTGACGGCAAACTGGCAATAATTCTCTTTTTTAGTGATTGATAAGCTGCGCGCCGATGGGGTTTGTCTTAACGCGACTGCGTTAAAGTCTGACAAACTCCGTCGGTGCACAGCTTATCAATCGTTAAAAAAGAGTTATTGCTAGTTTGTCGTCAATTAATATCTTTCCATTTGATCTTTACTACTGACGAAAAAAAGATTATTTTCAAAATCTATTATAATACGTTTCTTTTTTGCAAATTTGCTGAATGCAGACAAATTCCTACTCTTTATTACAAAAATGTTTCCAATAACAATATATTGATAAATAATCAAGTGGACATTTAAGAGTAATTATCATTCACAAATTACTATTAGGATAAGAAAAGTAAAAAGATTTTTTGTTAAGGTATGTAACCATATATTGTTAAAACGGTATAAAAATGAGCTTTGGAAATAACAACAAGATATTTTTCAGAAAATGTTTAGTAAAAAGTCAGAGTAATAATGCAAAATAATTATTTAATCTATTATAAGTTACACAATGCAAGATCTTTACAATAGTAATCGTTACAATAGTAATATTAATAGAATAAAATTAATAATATGCAAATAACACAAGACTAAAAATTAACAATATGTAAATAACGCAGGACTAAAAATACAGACGACATTGGATACAAAATGTGAGAAAAAAATAATTATAACAAAAAGAAAATAAGTAATAATCAGAAATAAACAAATTAAAAATAAAGAAAAATAAAGAAATTTTCAAAATTAAAGAGATATTTGGCAACAACGGTACACCAGAATGCCTTGTCGTTTTTGAATGATTAGAGATACACATCAAAATTTGTACATACAATTAAAATAATCCATGTATAAATTGAAAATAATTTCTTTAATTTTTAATTTGAGACAAACGTGTTTGTATCTTGTGTTCAATTTTTGAAATTTGTTGTTTATTAGATATGTATTGATTGGTGCGAAGATTTATCTGAAACAAAAATTATTTAGACATTTAATAAATAACTTACTGTCATTCCACAATAAAGGTAACGTTTAGCATATTGTCACACAACAAAATTTTTCATTTTCCACGTAAATTGCTAGAGTACACATAAAATATTTGCAAAACATGCATTTACACATACGTATTCATTTATATGAAACAGCAAATTGCATGCGTGCGTACACGTGTGTGCGTGCAAGCATGACGATGCAGTATATTTGTCTATATTTTACTTACAACATCAAGATGTTTTTCAGAACATACGTGGTTAATGATGTCGGTTAATGCTCTGATTTTACTGATCTCTCTATAAAAAACAGTACATTTCTAATTATATTTAAATTGCATAATAAAAGTAATCATAAAAAGATAATATTTATTTATAAAACAGATATTATTACTTGGGTTTTATTTTGTCCAAGATAAATAATATTTGCGTGAGGATGGTATAATCGTTAGTATGTTTCGATATAACTGAATGAAAAATGTTTATATAAGAATGGACAATTGCAATATCTTGGGTTGCATATGTGGATTCCATAAAATATACGGAAGGCATTGCAAGATAATCAGAGTACAAGCTAAGTACAGATGATTACGATTACTTTTCCACCATCTATCTTTTACAAGGCTCAACAGAGATATATCTGCTGTAAGTAAATCATTACAGTATACCCAATTCCTTCTTCCTGGTGATATTCTATTATTTCGAGAAGAAAGATAAAAATATACATATATTACATTCATTCAAAACACTTTGCTTATTATTTTGTATTTTTGTAAAAAAATCTAAAATTTATCAAGCATAGCGTGAGGTAAAATACGTTTTGTTAATACGTTTTGTTAATACATTTTAAGAATAAATGTACAGAAAATTACATATTTGAATGATCGAGATAGTGTAATAACTTTTCCTTGACCATTGCCAAACACTCCCCATAACGGAACATACGTGACCATTTTAGAATTTCTTTTTTTAAACAATAATGAATGTCGTTTTGTGATGTATGTTCTAAATACCTTATACTGACAATGATATTGTTAACCAAATTGTTTAATTTTTGCTAAAATAACATAAATTTTATATTCTTTTATAATTTATAAGAAATGTATCTTGTATGTACCCAAGTAGCACCAAGAGCTGTGAAACGGTTGTGTTGACGTCGTTACAGCTAAAACCACAGCTATTTTGTCAAGCACAGCTACTTTCCATGACGTTTTTATGATGTTATAATAACGTTGTGGTAGCAAAAATGGGACGCTTTTTCTGGCTGTGAAAATGTTTCTACAGCTGTTTGACTTTTGAGGATTTGGCTGTGAAAACGTTTCTACAATTGTTTGGTTTTTGAGAATTTGGCTGTCAAAACATTTCTACAGCTATTTGGCTTTTGAGGATTTGGCTGCAAAAACATTCTCACAACCATTTAGCTGTATAGCTATTTGACTGTGATAACGTTTTCACAACTTGCATTACCCCAATAAAGCTATTGTCATAGTCACATTACAGCAATGGCAGTATTGTTATTAAGATATATTAATAAATAGAGAATGTTTATCGTGTATGAATTAATATTCAATGAAATTTTAATTGTAGAATTACGTAAAAATTTTGAAATAAATTAGAAAAAAAATTTTTGCTTTAACTGAGTTTGAACCTCTGACAACCCGAAATCTTTGCCTCATTAAATTTAGATAAAATTTAAGGATTGATTAATTATTACAAATTATTACAAATTATTACAATTTATAAGATAGTTATAAGTATACAAGCGCGGATGCAAATTCATAAGTACACTGATTACAGAACTACACACAGATCCTTAAGTAATAATGTTAGAGTCGCATACATGATCGCATGGGTCCGTTTGACCGTCGCAAATACATGTTAAATTTAATATAAAACTGATAGTCATGTTACTCTTTGCTTTTGCTGTGACATACAAATTACAGCTATTTTGGCTGTATTTTAATTAATACAGCTGAAATATGCTCGAACGAATCAAAATGTCTTCCTTCACTGTCACAGACGATATAATAACTAAATTATAGCTAAAACAGTTTATCCAGCTATTTAGCTGTAATTTGACTTTAATTTGACTATAATTTCTAAAACTGCAGCCAAATAACAGTATTTTAGCTGTCAAAGCTATTTAGCTGTAATTCTTCTTTTTTTGGCTTTCACATTTAATATCGCAGCCAGATTACAGCAATACGTTTTTCACTCTCAAGAGTGCTCTGTAAGCGTTCAAACATAACCATTAAATAATTTTTAAGAAACGAGTGTCAACAATTTTCTCTGAAAGATGTTTAAAATCGTTGAAATTGTAGAGGATAACAAAATTCAACTTTGTGCTGTGCCCGAAAGTTGGGAGAAAAACGGTATATTGTATTGGCCTCCAGGTCGGAAAGGCATGTCTTTGCGAAAAGACGCTAATTATAATTTATCTAATTATGATAGGTGGTCGAAGCAGGATTGTTCTGTTAAAAAACACTCAATTACAAGTTTTAAAGAAGCAAACGAATTAGAACGATATTTGGCTCAATTTAGTGACACTGAAGATGAAGAAAAGTAAGTGTATAAAATTGATTCGAATATAATAAAATTTGCAATGTAAATGATGTTATTTATAGATCATATAAAATCATAAAAAAATCTTATAATGTATTTATTTACAGTTTTTTGAAAAAGCAAAATCCGGGACAAAACAAACAAAAAAATTCTTCTCTAGAAACATCTATAGAGCTTAATCAAATGATGACTGATATAGATAATACTGCTGAAACTAGTGCAATTATAACAAGTGCAAACATAAAAAGTTTGGAGAAAGTTTTTATACCACCTATAACTAATAAGAATATAACAGAGAGAAATACTGCAAGCATTACTCATCAATTACCACATGTTAAAAAAATCAGCGATAATCAAATGAAAGAGAATTCTACTATTTTAGCTGATCTTAATGTAGATGGATCCATCTCGTTGCCTTATGATTTTCAAATTCAAAATGCCTTTGGTGATATTTCTGCAAGTATGCACTCGGTATATTACTGTTAACAACTAATTTATTTTATATATTAATAAAACTTGTTTCTTCCAGTACAAGAAAATTATAATAAAATACTTTCAAATCAAAAAATTATTATGCGAGACTTAGCTGCAATGCATGTCAAATTTGATAATTTAGTCGACATTTTAATTAAAGATAGAAGTTCAGCAACATCTCAAAAGGCAAATGTTTCTGATAATAATTTGGAATTAGACATTAAAAAGATGATACCGATAACTTCAGAAGCTAAAATGATAAACTTGGAAAAAAACCTTTGCAACAAAGAATTTGAAATACACCCAGCCAGTTAAAAATCGTTTCATTATACCAAGGTCCAGTAAATGTAACGAATCAGCAACCGGAAAAGCTTTTATCATATCAATAGGGAGCTTTACTAGAGGTGTATCCATTTTGTGATGATCTGGATCTGACTTGGTGCAAAATGATGCGTCTGTTCTTTTTGGCATATTAATACGTGGAAAACTCATGCGATGTTCTTTATGATAGTATTCACCAGTAGTTGTACATTTCAGACATGAATTGTAAGCGTTGAAATTTACGGTGCCTACAAGAAAATGATTTTTATAATAAAATGTAATATTTTTATTTAAAAAAATATTGTCTGGACTACAGTAATTGATTCAAATAAATGATGAATATGATTAATAAAAAAATTTTAATAAATGCTGTATTATAAAACATTTTTGTCCATATAGTTTACCTTTTATAAAAGACCTGGCAGGAGTATCACATATGAAGCATCTAATGCCCACATTTATTTTATATCCGTTGATAATAATGCCATTTTCTACAATTGGTAACAATTCATCGATAAAAGGAGTTAAATACTCTTGTGGTGATGGAGGTTTACTTGCTCCGCAAAATATTCCGACAACCATTGGTTCTATATTAAAATTTAATGCAATGTCTATTGAACTTTCTAAATGAGAAAAGCATTTCACAAGACATGTTTGTAGTCCATTGTGCCAATATTGTCCATCTCCCATTGTAATTGTTAATACTGTTCTTGGAGTTACCAATAACGATCTAGGATCTCCAGGAATATCAGCCACGTTGAAACGAATTAAAATGTCTAGTAATGATTTTATCGCACTATGGCAAATATTAAAAGACGTTGCCCACTTTGATAACACCGGCACACAAAAAAAAAGTGGTCTGTACATTTGACTAGACCCACCTAAGCTTATGTATTTCGATGCGCGGATTCCAAATCTGTAGTCTGTTTTACCCGTACACCCTCAAAATTTTGAGTAAATTGCAAAAAACCGCAAAAAATGGCAAAAAATCGCGAAAAATCGCAGTTGTGCGAATGGAAAAATTTTTCTCGAACTATATCAAGTATATTTTTTATGTATTTTGATGCGCTGAATCCAAATCTGAAGTTGATTCATCTCGTTGACCCTTCAAATTTAGAGTAAATTGCGGAAACCGCTAAAAATATTTAAAAAATAAAAAAAAATAGTCATGAAGTAGTAGATAATATCAAAAAATAGTATTGTTCTTACTCACAGTAATGAACTAAATATGATTCCTTTCAAATTATGCTATAAAATTTATAGATTGTAATTAAATTAAAAAAAAAAACGATCTTCATTAAGTTTACACTGTTCTTCGCTTATATCGAACTCTTTTCTCTTCGAATGTTCTATGCAATGGGTTTCTCTTTCGTTTTTTATTATTTGTGGTTACTTCTCTCTTCAAAGTCCAGCAAAAATCTGCCATCATGTAGACGTTCCACCTTCCTTGATACTTATTCTCCATTTCACGTCTTGGTGAAATCGTTCTCCTTGTTCTTCACTGTAGTCTCCAAGGTTTTGTGGAAAGTAGTCTAGATGAGAATGAAGAAAGTGCAATTTGAGATTCATCAAGCAACCCAAATTTTTGTAATTTTCCAATAACTCTTCAACCAATTCCTCGTAATTCTCACTCTTATTATTTCCCAAAAAATTCTGAGAAACATTTTTAAAACTTTTCCAAGCTGCTTCCTCAGTGTCATCCATTTGTCCGATAAAATTTCCGTCTTCAAATAAACTCCGAATTTGTGGACCATCGAAAATCCCCTCTTTCAACTTGGCATCGCTTGGACCATCGAAAAGTTTTAAAAATGTTTCTCAGAATTTTTTGGGAAATAATAAGAGTGAGAATTACGAGGAATTGGTTGAAGAGTTATTGGAAAATTACAAAAATTTGGGTTGCTTGATGAATCTCAAATTGCACTTTCTTCATTCTCATCTAGACTACTTTCCACAAAACCTTGGAGACTACAGTGAAGAACAAGGAGAACGATTTCACCAAGACGTGAAATGGAGAATAGGTATCAAGGAAGGTGGAACGTCTACATGATGGCAGATTTTTGCTGGACTTTGAAGAGAGAAGTAACCACAAATAATAAAAAACGAAAGAGAAACCCATTGCATAGAACATTCGAAGAGAAAAGAGTTCGATATAAGCGAAGAACAGTGTAAACTTAATGAAGATCGTTTTTTTTTAAATTTAATTACAATCTATAAATTTTATAGCATAATTTGAAAGGAATCATATTTAGTTCATTACTGTGAGTAAGAACAATACTATTTTTTGATATTATCTACTACTTCATGACTATTTTTTTTATTTTTTAAATATTTTTAGCGGTTTTCCGCAATTTACTCTAAATTTGAAGGGTCAACGAGATGAATCAACTTCAGATTTGGATTCAGCGCATCAAAATACATAAAAAATATACTTGATATAGTTCGAGAAAAATTTTTCCATTCGCACAACTGCGATTTTTCGCGATTTTTTGCCATTTTTTGTGGTTTTTTGCAATTTACTCAAAATTTTGAGGGTGTACGGGTAAAACAGACTACAGATTTGGAATCCGCGCATTGAAATACATAAGCTTAGGTGGGTCTAGTCAAATGTACAGACCACTTTTTTTTTTTGCCGGTGTAATGATTCTCGTAAATCGATGTCTTCATTTTTTACAAAATCATTATCATCTTCGCTGATTGAATCGTCGTTATCTGATGATGTATTGAATTCTATATCACAATTTGTTGATGCAGCTGTACTGGCATTAATTTGCGGAGGAAAGTCTTTAGACACTAAAATTGCATCCGATTCTATGGGTTTCTGTTGCACTCCCTGCGACGAAATTGAAGTTGAACCAATATTTTTTGCATCACTCAAGTAATTCGTATTACTTTGAATAGAATGTACTATCGTAGCTGATTCAACACTAGATCTTAGTAGTATATTCGTAGCATTTAAACGCCGTTGAATTTTTCGATAATATGTTGAACCACATTTAAATTTTCACAGTTTTTTAAAATCTGCTAATGTTTTATTATTCATACTCGAGCTGTTCATGCTGTTACTTCTGCTGTTACAGCGATATTTTATTCCCAAGTAACACAGGTTATCCATTTTTACTTCAATAGCTAAAATGAAGCTGTCAAAACGTTTTGCAAATTTCAAATATAGCTATATTGCTTCAAATGCCAATTTGCTGCATATTTAGCTATAAAGTGGCAATTATAACTAAATAAAAATCTCAAAAACCACAGTCATTTAGCTATATTTATAGCTGTTGCAGCGCTTTTGCAGTTAAAAGAATGCTTTAAAACAGCTATATCCATTTCATCCATATTTATAGCTGTGATAGCGCTTTTATAGTTAAAAAGAATACTTTAAAACAGCTATATCCATTTTATCCATAATTATAGCTGTGGCAGCGCTTTTGCAGTTAAGAAAAATGCTTTAAATTTTAAATTTAAAAAAAAACGGCAGTTGTTATTTTAAGGCATTCTTTTTAACTGTAAAAGCGCTGCCACAGCTATAAATATGGATAAAATGAATATAGCTGTTTTAAAGCATTCTTCTTAACTGCCAAAGCGCTGCCACAGCTATAAATATGGATAAAATGAATATAGCTGTTTTAAAGCATTCTTCTTAACTGCCAAAGCGCTGCCACAGCTATAAATATGGATAAAATGGATATAGCTGTTTTAAAGCATTCTTCTTAACTGCCAAAGCGCTGCCACAGCTATAAATATGGATAAAATGGATATAGCTGTTTTAAAGCATTCTTTTAACTGCAAAAACGCTGCAACAGCTATAAATATAGCTAAATGACTGTGGCTGTTTTTTGAGATTTTTATTTAGTTATAATTACCACTTTATAGCTAAATATGCAGCAAATTAGCATTTGAAGCAATATAGCTATATTTGAAGTTTGGAAAACGTTTTGACAGCTTCATTTTAGTTATTGAAACAAAAATGGATAACCTGTGTTACTTGGGTAGGTTTAATATTTTTTAAATAAAAAAAGTTATTTTAAATTAATATTAAATATGAAAAGTATACGTGTCTTGAATACTAATGAAAGAAACAAGAAATAATTTTTTACTGTATCATTATTTATTCTTAAATAAAATCATAATGTATCATGTTTCAATTATGTCACTTAATATATTTTAGGTATATTAATATATTTATTTCTCTCTAAAAATTATGCATATCAATACAAAAAAACAATAAACAATATTGTGAGCTAATTACTAATATCCATTATTAATTAAAATTTTTGCTATTTACCTTAAGCATGATACCAGTTGAGTCTTTATAAAATGGAATCATATTCGACATATATTCAAACATTTTGAGCATAGGATACTACAAAACAAAATCTCTCTCTAGCAATAAATAATCTGTTAGTTTCCAGAACATATAAGAGTCGGACTGTCGCTCAATCATGAAATGGAACGCGTCATCAATCATTTTAGCGCGATTGATGACATTTATGTTTGTTTCCATTGAAAACATGTAATATGATGTGTAATATAAAATTTTGAATCAGTTTTCTCCTTCATAATGAACATGATAATATCCTGTTGTGCGTTACAAAAACGTTATTAAATTATTGTGCTTTTGAATAAACTAAAAATGATAAAGAATATAAAAATTGAATATATTTTAATAATGCACAGTTAATTTTATAATATTATTTTATTTTATGATTAATTTACTATTAATTTTTAAGAAATGTTGAAGAATTATGTGGAGCATGTAACACTTACTGGTTTTGTATAAATAAAAATTTTAATTTAAAATTATAGTTTGTTTAAATTAAAGTCCGATAGACTCCCTGCCAACCTCTTTCCGTTAATAAAACATTGCTTAACCTCGACCTACTTCCAGTTTCAAGGAAAGTTCTTTGAACAAACTTCTGGAGCAGCAATGGGATTCCCTATTTCCCCTATCATTGCGAACATCTTCATGGAACATTTCGAAAACGAAATCCTGAAGAACGCATCCCTTAAACCCACCACGTGGTTCCGATATGTGGGTGACACATTTGTTATATGGGGCCACGGGAGAAAAACTCTCCCACTCTTTCTCGCCTTTCTCAACTCCCAACACCCGAACATTAAGTTCACAATGGAGGTAGAACAAAAGAACCAAATCCCCTTTCTAGATGTGTTGGTTCGAAGAAACGGAGATGGCACCTTAGACCATCAGGTTTACCGAAAACCAACCCACACTGACCGGTATCTTCACGCAACCTCCCATCACCATCCTTCGCAAAAGAATTCAGTTATCAGTTCGTTGATATACAGAGCTCTCACAATCTCTGAACCAACTTCTCTGGATGAAGAATTAAAACATCTTAATCAGGCCTTGATTAAGAATGGGTACAACAGCAAGAGCATCAATCAGACAACCAAGAGATTGAAGAACAAAATCTCTAGTCTCAACAACACCGAAACATTAGATGAAGAGAGAGAAAAGAAAAAGATGGCTGTCCTTCCGTATCTTCAAGGTACGACGGAGCGCATAGGCAGAATTTTGAGTAAACATAACATTAGAGTGATCTTCAACCCCAAAAGAAGATTTCTCAATTACTCCCCAAATCCCAAGGATCAAAGACCACGTCTGGAAACACCAGGTATGTACAAAATACTCTGCGGAAAAGTGTACATAGAAGAAACCGGGAGGAAAATCAGTACATGGATCAAGGAACACCAGCGGTGTACCAAACACTACAGCCACTTTTGTCAATCAGCCTTAGCTGAACACTGGATGGAGACTGGACATTCGGTGTAGTACGATAAGTCTACTATACTGGCCCCTTCACAAAGCTATTTCGCCAGAAAATATCGTGAAGGTCTGGAAATTTTGAAACATCCTGACAACCTCAACCGTGACAAAGGTCTTCAAGTAAAGCCTGCGGCACACGATACGATTTTTCGTACTGGATAGCTTACGAGAGCCAATAAGGATTAAGCTTTAAATCACTTGATCTAAAATTCTGCATTTTTATTGGCTCTCGTAAGCAAACCATTACGAAAAATCGTACCGTGTGCCGCAGGCTTAAATCCTATTTGGCATACCGTTCTCTCGGGTTTTTTAATTGACCGGCCGATCAATTAAAACATTCTGATTGGCTGACCAAATCAACCCCCCCTTTTCCCATCAGGAACAATGGGGGTATAAGAACTACCGCAACCGAAGAGAGCTCAGAATCGGCATAGAACTTATACCTACTGGAAGGGGAATAGCTCATTCAACGCAGAAAAATCTGAAGGAGCCGAGCGAGAGAGAAAGATATATATGTGCGAAAGAGAAAGGTATATTCATCCTTTTGGTCGTAATGCGCATGTCAAAAAGCTATATAAAGCGCTCGATTCAAATTGTTCAGAAAATGCAATCATGCAATAAAAAATCTGAAAATTTTAAAATTGCCTGACTGCAACTCGAACTATGTTTGTAATTGTAAATAATCTCGAAATTATTAAATAAATCACTTTATATTAAAGTACAATGTGAAGTTTTTATAACTTATAATTAAAATAATAATGCAGTTTATTTACTTGAATTAAAATATTATTAAATATTGTTATTAACCAATTGTTATCAAATAATTATATTAAGAAATAGTAAAAAAAACAATAAATAAATGTATTTAATTAAAATAAATATATATTTTGAAATTAATAATCATTCGATTCATTTTGCAAAGATTACATGTGTTTAAAATGTATCATTTTCGAGTATTTGTGCCTAATGTATTCATATTGATTTCGGTGTGTTATACATTTCCCTTCATGAAATAATCTAATTTTTATATACATTTCTGCAATGCTTTTAACTAATTCTGTCTTGTGATTAAAAATTCTTGTTCTGATATGTGTTCCAACATTACGGATTGGTTAAAAACTTTTTCAATGATTTTATTGTACGTTGTGTTGATTAATTTTTGTTTAACATTATTTGTTCCCAAAATAATATTTTTGTTTTCCCTAATCGTTTGTTCTGCTGCAAGTGCAACTTTAATAACATCTTCCGAAGGAATAACCAATCCTCCTCTGCTTTTTAATTCAATTAACTTTGGTGTTATTGTTGCCATACATGGCATATATTTTTTTGACGCATTAACTTACGTACTACAAATCCACTGATGTACTTGACCACTTCTTCAATATATGGAGAAAGCGTCCACAAAGTAGATAAATAGTCGTGGTCAAATACATCAGCAGATATCGCAATAGCCAGCGACAGCCAGTCGAGGATCATGCGCAGTAAACAGCAAAGGAAAGAAAAAGGAGAACACTATATCTTCTGTCTCTCTGTTCACCTTCAAATATTAAGCTGTATTCCCCTTCCAGTAGGTATAAGTTCTATGAGAATCGGAGCTCCTAACCTTGATGATACAAGCTGCAATATTTGTGAAACGTCGACAAAGTACCCACACGCACGTAGCATCCACCCGGAAACTCTCTCAGTTAATGAATTTTATGTTTATTCATCGTTATAAGAAATGTATCTTGTGAGTTTAATGTCCTTTAAATAAAAGTTGTTTAAATTAATATAAAAAAATCGAATAAAAAAGTTAGTTTAGTCCTTCGTTGAGAACACTTATTTTGTTAATCAAATTTGTCACATAGGGTGTTTAGCACCCTAGAGCTGCCTAAGGCTGCGTTCCGATATTCACTGCCAGTACCAAAAATCTATGGTTTGCGTCACATACACTATAGATTTCCAGTAATGGTGGTAAATATCGGAACGCAACCTAACTTTAAACAGCTGTAATTCGTGAACCAAATAGTGATTCCACACAAAAAAAATGATAGCTAATTTTGAAGTGTATTTAATGTAATTTCATAATTTTTTAAAAGGCATTTAATAATAATATTTATAAACAATTTCTTTGAAAAAAATTTGTGAATTTTTTAATTTTCAAAATTTGGAGTTAAAAATTTGCATAGATATAGGGGAAGTATGATCTTTCAGAAAGAAAAGCTTAACAGTCAGTTTTGCAAAAAAGATATTTATTTTACATAAACAAAGTACACTATTCTTCTATCTGATTATACTATTTGAAATTTAAAAAATAAGGTTTTTATTTTTAAAAAGTCTATATGAAATCGAAGTGTTCAGATACTTGGTTGTCCTCTTTATCTGACAAATCATCTCCGAAAGCCTCAACTTTGCTCGCATGAAATTGTACCTTTAGAGATTCTTTACTAGAGACTGGCCAACTACTAAAAAAATGGCGATGATCTAAATGGCGCTTCGATGTTAGCTATTCTGCAAAGTTAATCGTCAGTTCAGGTTAACCGACATTGGAAATAGTTTGGCATTGATTAATTATGGCATTGATTAAAAGAGAGGTAGCAGAGAAATGTGGTTTATCAAGAAATGCAATTCAGTTATAAATTTACAAAAAGACACAGAAAACTTAACCGCGATTTATGATGATCTCATTAACATCATTTGATTCTAATTTTATTTATTTATTTATTTATTCATACTCTATTTATTTATTTACTTATTTTATTTTATGTAAGATAGTCATTTAAGAAACTTCTATTTTTTCATATAATGTAACTTGCGTCACGTTACTTGTATTAATTTATATTCTTTTATATATTGTACCTGCGATAAAAATGAAATTAACAAAAACAAAAATGAAAATATTCTTCAGTTTCAAAAATTACCAAACTATTTTTTTTCTTTCGGGATTATATTATTTATGATTACAATCAATTGATTCCTTATTATTTAAGATATTACTTCACTTACGATTTACATTTTTCAGGAGATACATTTATACATCATTACTTCATACATCATTATTTATACATTTTATATATCATTAATTTAGCAATACCACTATAAATTCGGAGTGCAAGCGTATTTCAATCCAAATTTTATGCTCGTTCGCGCTCAGTGAGCAGCGTTTCTAATTGGCGCTGTCATTATTTGGGCATAAGTCACGTGCACCAATCACGCGGAACCCCCAGTTGGCCGGTCTCTAGTAAAGGGTCTCTAGCTCTACTTTCTCCGCGTCACTAGTTCTTCAAGTTCGCCGCCTCGTGTCGCGGGCCAACAAATCGCGAGCTCCAGCCGTGAGCGTTGGCCGAGTGGTGTAGAGTGGTGTTGTTGTCCGCATTCGCGCCTGTTTATAACCGACTTTGTGCAACGAGCAGCCGTGCGGTCGCCGACGATGAATGCCGAGGAGGAAGTGCTGCGTATCCAGAAAAAGCTCAACAAGATGTCCAGCGGTGACGGGACGGTGAGTAATAAGTGAGTAAAATAAAGATCGCAGTATACTGGCCGGGGTGCGCGCGCGTTAGATGGGTAAAACGATGGGTCGAAACGTCCGACGAGAAAAGTGCACGTTCTCTCTCGACGAACATCGAGCACCTTGCCGCATTTTCGGTGCGTGCGAGTGCGGAAAGCCGCGTAGGCAGAGCCGCAACATCGCAATATTTGTTTAC
Source organism: Crematogaster levior (assembly GCA_901521435.1). Classification (NCBI taxonomy): domain Eukaryota; kingdom Metazoa; phylum Arthropoda; class Insecta; order Hymenoptera; family Formicidae; genus Crematogaster; species Crematogaster levior. Next base: position 19,110 of record CABEGB010000807.1, read on the forward strand.
CTGCGGAACACACAGTGTTGCACATGGCGTCCCCAATTCACATTCCTGCACCTTCCATGTTAGAGAGATCGAAGCTCACTCAAACCGGTATCTACAATGAGCTTTTTTTTAAGGTGTAGAACTTGAGTTTCGAGTCGAAACCGATTCACAATTGAATGTGAGGAGAATCGTCGACTGTGATTGGTCAATTACCGCTCACTTAAGTTCTACGACTCATAATCTCATTGTAGACATCGCTCAAAAGTCCCTAACTTAGCTCTTATACGATATTACAGTTATGTAGTTATACCTTTCAATATTTATCTTTTGTCACGACATTCTGTTGCAAGGTGACTCTCGCGTATCTTTGTTGTAATTAGACTGAATTATTTGTCGTTAAAAAGTAAAGTTCCATTATTTAAAAATAAAAAAAATGTAATACGAATGTCAATGTTGATGTTAATTTTGAAACTAAGATAAAAAAAATACTTGCTGTAATGGTTATGATAAGACATCTTTGTTAATCAGGGTCAGGAACAGGCTTTGGAATTGCTCAAGATACTTCAAAAGTTACCTGTCGACTTGGAACTTTTGACCAAAACACGCATTGGAATGACTGTGAATGCCTTGAGGAAATCGAGCAGAGACGAGGAAGTTATTTCTTTATCAAAGACTCTTATTAAGAATTGGAAAAAGTTCTTATCTGGTATATATATAATGTAACTGAAATATAACCGACTTTCATATTTGGATAATTAATAAACTTGTTTGTATATAATTTGTTTGGTATTAGGATCGAATAAAGAGAAAGACTCCACATCATCTAGTAGTTCAAAGAAGAAGGATGAGAAACCAGACAAAGCGAAAGAAGAGAGCGATCAGAAGAAAGAGAAAGATACGACGGATGCCGCCGAAGCAAAGGTGAAGGAAGAGAAACCTTTCAGAGACCTTCAAAGAAAACAATCAACCTTCCCTGCTCCTACTACAACAGACGCAGTCAGATTAAAATGCAGAGAACTGCTAGCGGCAGCTTTACGTGTCGACGGAAAAGTCATTGATGGATGTGCCAGCCCAGAAGAGTTAGCGGAAGAGTTGGAGGAGGCAATCTATGCGGAATTTAAAAATACCGATAACAGATACAAAAATAGAGTAATTAAACTTATATTCTTTCAATTAAAATTGAAACATAAAACAATTTACAACGGTTTCTTGGATATAAAATCTTAAAATGAAATAAAAGTCTTTTACAGAGCCAAGATATATGTATATATAGTATGGATTACAAAATTGTTACAATCAATCGTTAAAATATATCGCAATAAAATTATACATGCATAATGATTTGAGAATTGTCGATGACAATTTTTTAAAATTTGCGTTACTGAAGAGGGCTCAGTGAGCCGAAACAGTTATGTATGTATAATTTTATTGCGATATGTTTTAACGATTGATTGTAACAATTTTGTAATCCATACTATATATACATATATCTTTCTGTAAAAGACTTATTTCATTTTAAGATTTTATATTCTTTCATTATCTTGCAATAGAGTCTTTCTCTTACATGTAACATAACGGATAATTGTGTATCATATGTATTTATAATTTTACGTACTTGTGAATTATACAGGTACGCAGCAGAGTCGCCAACCTGCGCGACGTGAAGAATCCCAATCTGCGAATGAACTTCTTGGTGGGTGCAATCACACCCGCCAGATTAGCAGTGATGACGGCGGAAGAGATGGCGAGCGATGAGATCAAGCAACTACGTGAGCAATTCAAAAAAGAGGCCATCAATGATGCACAACTTGCTACTGTGCAGGGAACTAAGACCGATTTGCTCAAGTGTGGTAAATGTAAGAAACGCAATTGCACGTATAACCAGGTGCAGACGCGTTCGGCCGACGAGCCGATGACCACTTTCGTGTTGTGTAACGAATGCGGAAACCGATGGAAGTTCTGCTAAGTTTCTTGAGCTATACTATATCGTGATGAAATATATGTCTCAATCATCATTCGCTTAGAATTCAATATTTATCAGTTGAATTGAACTTCGCGATGCATATTTGTGGTTTCTTGATTATCGTATTGGGAAAAGGAAACTCTTTCTCTTTTATTAATCGAACTGTCCCGAGCCCCGGAAGATGTTCTGTTTTCGGTGCGACATGTTTTCGGTACAACAATCAAACGTACGTTTAATTTTCAAATATCGCTTTCTTGTAAAATGATATTCTTCAATCGGAATAATCATCTACTATAAAAATTTTATATCTTGGAAATTGATGTATTGCGCGCAAATTTTCTAGTTTCCTGAATTATTTTCTGGAATAATCATGAAAACTTCTTTTTGATAGAGTGACTGATTACACAGACGAGCGATAGAGTGTACATTGATTCATTGAGCGTAGTGACATTCTTCGCGAAGAATATGTTTCCATATCGTTGTATATATTGAAACCGCTCCATTAAATCAGAGCTTCGTGAAAATCTGAGTGCTCCTGAAAGCGAGAATACCTAATAAATATATTTCTCTTATATAAAGTATATAAACAGCATTTTAATTCATGTGCTTTTATTTTAACTGCGATTGTGATTCGTGCTACGATTGCGATTTTGGCTGTAATTCAGTCCCTTGTGAGTTTTTGCGCATAATGATGTGATATAAGTAGATCACTTTGTCACTGTGCTGAAATTCAGATGTCTATAAGAGCTATAAATTGTGTCTACAAGTCTGAAATATATAGATACATACAACACTGTTGTTCGAGCTTTTCTCAATTACCTCTATCTCGTAAGTAATACAAAGTGTTATATATGCACGTTGTGCAAATAAAGACTAATTATCGTTAGGAATCGAAATTGTGCTTCTAGTTGTGCATAAAGGTGACGATTAATTTCGAGAGCGCAAAGATCTTTTATTTATTATTACGCTTCTTCACAGAAGATTCGAAAACAACCACGATAAGTCGACGTGTTTTGACAATTTTAATAATGGTCAGCTGTTTTACTACGCGCAGAGATTTCGCAAGTTTTTGTCCTTTCTTCTTGTCTCGTAGTTTGAAAAGTTATGCTTGTAACGATCATAGCGTAGAGAGTTGCGTCTTAGTGTATCGAAGGTCCAAGTTCAGATCCAGTTAGAAATGTTTGGATTTTATATCATTTGAAAGGCAATGGCAAACTGTCGAGAGTATCTTGCTGTGAGAACTCTTCTAATAAAAACTGTTCTTTCTTTCTCTCGGAATTAGTATTAAATAGCTTTAACTCTCTACAAGTTCATCCCATACCTCTGTGTGACTATATAAAAGCACATGCTGTAAATATATGCAGCATTTGCTTTCCAAGAAGAAGACAACTGAGCAGTAAATTCATTCCAAAAAATTAAAATGTCTACTTTAAACCCTCAAAGAACTGAAAAGAAATATCCCCCGATTTGAGTTCCCTTTTCCTTGAGGGAAGAACTAGTGATTAAACATCTTATAAGCAGATTCGAATTATTGGCGTTTCTATCTATTGGCGTAGTTTCAAATTCTCTATAATTAAATTGTTTTACATTTGTTTTTAATCTCTATAATTACTTTTTTATGAAAAATAAAAACAGTACTTTTAAGTAGATTTGATTCTGGGTTTGAACCTGGCTATTCTATGAATACCTCGAAAAACAATAGTATTATTTCCAAGTGGACTCAAACTTGAATTAAATATTTTATGAGTACGTTACTAGAAATTTTATGTTCCTTCGAATCAACATTTGTAAACAATAATTATTTTAATATATTATTTTTTGATAGTTACAAATATTATAAAATGTTGGAACAAAATATAATAAAAATTAAATGGAAATTACTTAAAAAAATCTTTACTTATACATATAATTGACAGCTTTTATCTTGACTGATTTTGATTTGAAAAATTTCGCAGTTATGCTTTTGGATGTATAACGGAGAGATGAATTATGACTTATGAATTATGTTATGGCGAATTGCATGTAGTTTCAAGATTGAAATATTAGCGGATAGGAACAATATCATAGAATCGATTATTAACCGACACTGACTGATGACTTCATTTAAAGTTGAAACGTCTGTTATTGTATTTTTTTTTGTATAATTATACAGGGTGTCCCATTATAAAACATCCAGTCGAATATTTCGAAAACCAAGCCCGGGAGAGAAAAATTTTTCAGACAAAAGTTATTTGGTTTCGAGGGGCCCATAAGATGATACCATTGGTTTGACCTTGAAGAATTATTTGAAAGTTACATGAAAGTCACCTCAATTTTTTTAAATGGCATCCCCTATTTTTTATTACATATTCTTGTAGCTGACTTCAAGAGCTTTCCAAAACACTATAATAAAGTATTTTTTTATTAAGTATTTTCCGAGTTATAAAGCTTGAAATAATTTCATAATTTTACATAAACTGTAAAATATCTCGTAAAATATTTATTTTTCGATGACCTTATCTCAATACTTTTATGCACAGAATAATGAGAGGAACCAATTGGTGTCAAGAAAACACATAGTTGTTTTTAAGAAAAAATATGCAATTTGTAACTAACAATTACATATTTTTTCTTAAAAACAACTATGTGTTTTCTTTACACCAATTGATTCCTCTCATTATTCTGTGCATAAAAGTATTGAGATAAGGTCATCGAAAAGTAAATATTTTACGAGATATTTTACAGTTTATGTAAAATTAAGAAATTATTTCAAGCTTTATAACTCGGAAAATACTTCATGAAAAAATACTTTATTATAGTGTTTTGGAAAGCTCTCGAGGTCAGCTACAAGAATATGTAATAAAAAATAGGGGATGCCATTTAAAAAAATTGAGGTGACTTTCATGTAACTTTCAAATAATTCTTCAAGGTCAAACCAATGATATCATCTTATGGGCCCCTCGAAACCAAATAACTTTTGTCTGAAAAATTTTTCTCTCCCGGGCTTGGTTTTCGAAATATTCGACTGGATGTTTTATAATGGGACACCCTGTATATCATTGGCATTGTCATCTAGCGTGTTCGTTTTTTTGCTCTTTGTTTAGGAAGTGTGTTATTGAAAAACCGCACGAACATTACTTGTAATATTTAATGTATTAAATCTTTACATGTTTTAAACTAATAAAACTAATTTTATACTTAGAGTTCTATAAGAATACTATTTGTAAAAAATTCGATTTATGATAGAAATTGCTTGTATAAGCTAAGTACATACATTTTAAAAGCCTGCTCATTCTAAAGTTCAAAATTAACTAAGGGATTGATTATTTCACAAATACAATGTATGAAATGAGTTTTATGAGTATTACTCAAATCCTGAAAGAAAATGAAATTTGATTGTTCAATTTGATTCGGATTTTTAAATAGGATATTGAATTTGATCCTATTCGTAGCCAATACAGGATCTGATTTGGGCCATAGATGTTGCTTCATAAGTAACCAGATGCTCCATTTTCAGTGGGACAGTCTCGTTTTAAAGCGAGATTCTCCGCTTTCTGTTAAATATATCATATCTGTGTGTTGATTTTAGCAAAAAAATCCTGCTGAAAAATGTTTTAGAAAAATGTTTTACCTCAAATTACCATGGTAAATGTAATACGTTTAATTCTCTGCAATGAACAAAGTTTAGACAGTAGTAAAAATCCAACTTCGAGTTTGCATTTTAAAAGCAATATTGATAACAAAAATTAATTTTTATTTAAATTGCCAAAAATCCTACATTTCCTGAAGTCTCCTCTTCGAATACTAAGTACAAGTAACTGTCTATTAGTTCTTTAAAAATAAGTTGAATGTCATTCTTGTGTTTATCTTTACATCCGTATGCTTCCTCTTTTCCAACATAAAGTTGCCCGGCTTAGAATTAGAAAATATCTGGTCACGTTAGCTAGAATGAATGGATTGTGCTTTCTAGGAGAGCATCGAAATACAAAGAAAATCAGATGGTTTTCCTTGACAATAAAAGCTATTAATTGGTAATGAGCATTGTTAGGTTCAGTAAACAAACTGTATGGCAACAGATTGGTAGCAGATTTTTTCAGGTATTGCAACGGATCTAATATCATCTGTGTCAGCAACGCGTATTTTGTTGGTAGAGCCTGCCGATATAATCTGATAGTAAATTGTCGGTGGAAACTGAACAGGATCTGTCACGTTATAAACATTTAAATGGAATATATCATTTAAATGATGACGAAACACAAGATTCTCAGTTTTTTTTGCAATCTACCATTATATTCTGTTAACAGATTCTATTATATTTCTCTACTGACACTCTATCAGCAAAATTTATAGCAGACATTTTTAAATCTGACAGACTTAGCTATCCGGTGCTATTAACTTAATAATGTATGTTGAATTTCAAACACTACGTTTACTATTTTTTGCGAATAAAGTCACAGTTCAATGAAATCCCGCAGTTATTGTAACTTGCAAGTGACATTATCATATTTGTGAAAATTATTCTATCATCAAACTATGTTGCATTGAATCGTAATTAAGGTGCAATTATTCAGGATATCATTACATCGAAGAGCTGTAACGTTTAACACAATGACTATACTTTTTATTTAAAATTAGTTTATGAGGTACATTTATATACATAAAAAATGACTATTACATTAAGCTTATGCAATATAGACAATATATTCGTGCATATATGTATGTGTGTGTGTGTGTGTGTGTGTTTTGTGTGTCATGTATGCTAATAGTAGAGCTCTATTTAAATCCACATTTATACTCAGCGTTTGGATAAGAACTTAATAGTCATTTACATCTAGTTTGTATCAACTTCCCATGAGTGGTGATACCGGAATGTCGTAAGTTTCTCGCTCTCTCTTCTTTGCGTTCCAAACAAAACTCGCATGAAAACATTAATCGTTCAGATTCTGTCCAAGCGACGCAAAACTTTAAAAGATTGAAATCTGCACTCGTACCACGCATATACGCAGGTCGAACGTAACGATTTATATTTCTATTTTGCTTTACGAAATACCTCGAAATGACCTTACTTGTTATTTCAAACACAAATTATGGGATAGCCATGGTAGCATTAATTATAGGACATGAATACAAAGTCATTGGTTCAAATAATTAAAAAAACCATTGCGTTTCGTTCAATATCCTGCATTCAGCGTTAAACGTGACCGTTTGATCATCAATCTTTACGTAAAACTTTGCACGAACCGAATTCCAAAGCTTTTTAGGTGCCTTTAACAGGATAAAACTACAGATTTTTCTAGATTTTTTTGGACGTTTCGACTGCTTGGGTACGATCGCACGATAATCGTATGACGATCTGACGATAAAATGAAGCATACATTGAGGGGAAGGACAGATATCGCGAGTGAACGCGAGGATGTGATTAACTAGGATGTGATGTTCGTAGGCCCGCGATGAGAATACGCAATATTTTTATAAACTTCGGAAAAAAAACTCGCTTTTTTGACCGTGAACGAGCCACGTGCCCTACACTTTGATCGCTGCGACAATCGCGAAAGCGCCACCGATAATAGATTCGCTCTTAAATTATAAACAGATACACGCATGTCTAAGATTACCTCTCGATAATGTTACAATAGAGTTGGTTGTTGTTTCAACTCAATGACAGACTGGTGTGCCTACGAATCGTTATAGAACGTTTTCGTTTTTTCTTCCTTTTTCCCTCTCTCTCTTTCTTTCTCTCATTAATTAACTTACTGTATACACACACATATAGGCTGGACTCGTATCCTTATACTTAATATACAACGAGTCGATCTTTACACATTTCTTGTGAAGTAAATTTTTTTTATCGGGCAAACATTTAACAGACACTTGAGATTCTTGCGGTACACGGATATACAATGTACATATCGGTATGTTTTAATATATATACATACATACATATGTGTGTGTGTATATTATTAATGTGTGTGTGTGTGTGTATGTGTGTGTGTGTGTGTGTGTATATAGTATTATAGATATATATTTTTATATTTCTTGCATGAACGATATATAATATATGCATCTTCATGTAACTCGTTTATCAATAGACTCCTCTTATATTCATCTTTGTTTCCTTTTCTTTTCTCCGTAAAATGCATGACACAAAAATAAATGCTTATATCTGTGAATTATATTTACCTTTCTTTTTCCTCCCTTACACACATCTTCCCGCGACGTATACGCTTAATTAACCATATATAGCTTAGTTTCTTCTTTTTACAAAATATCACAAAAATCACACCAGCCTTTGTTCGCAGCAAGAAGCTATGTTGTTGAAATCTCGTCAAAACGATACACTCTCGGTCCGTTCTGCGCTCTCGCGCTTGAAAACATTAACATATATTAACGTGTGTATTGATGCGATTGCACGTGCTCGTGGGAACATGCAGCCATGCCGTATAATTGTCGTCGATAATGGTTTATGTAAAAGATGGATAAGGAATTTTATGTAGTGAATTTGTAAAAGCTTCAGAGCCACGTATCGTTAAAAATTTTGAAAAAAAAATGCCCAACTGCAACGTCAATTTTTTTGCGCTTCCAATTTAACCTTTTTTTAATCGATGTGCGTTTTAACAAGTATGCATTTCATTGATTTTATTAATTTTCCTATAAATTTGTAAACAGTTGTATGCAAGAATCAAAATTAAAGTATAAATATGGAAACAGTTGCGCAAGGCTCATTAGATTAAAATCATAAAAACAAATTCAAAACATAAGCCTTTTTTTGAGCCAAAATTTGTGTATATAACGAAGGTTACAAAAATATTAAAAACATGATAAACATATCAAAATTAATATACATATATAAATATAAAATGTCATACTTATAGTAGACATGGCTGAGATTACGTTGCCGAATATACGTAAATGAACATGGTTGGAAGCGTGAAGTAAGAATCAAATCAAAGTTAGATCAAATCAAATACGATTCCCGGATAAACTCTTGATTCAATTTCGATTTGGAATCGTTATCACGCATCATCTGATTATAGTCAAATTGGTGGAGCAAATTGCCTCGATGTCATGGTATATTTCTTTGTACGGCAGATCCTGTCATGCTTTTACGTGCATGTGATATCGCACATATACGTTCACACATTACTTGCGCACACGATATAATCGCCTTAGGATCTAGACATCGATTTTTTCTTTTTTTCCTTTTATTCTTTTTTCTTTAACATCATCACGAATTTTGTTGCCTAAGTCGCATTAAGCATCGCTTCGATTCGAGGTAAGTGTTCGCGCACGGAGCTCTCGCCATCTCAATAATCTGAATGCCCAAAGAACAAGGAAAGCGAATCGGACGACGAAACAATGAAAGCGCTAGTGACCAGCACGATGCGCGGACGACGTCTTTACCAAGCGTAGATCGCACGTAAAAGGCGGAGAAAATACATCTAAACGCTACTGTCTTTTATAAATATACGGTTGTCCAATCGTTTCTATTGCACGAACTTTTCTAACGAGGCCTGACGTACGCGTGAAAATCTCTGGAAATCCGGAGAATATTTTTCTTTTTATGCACACCGATTGGATAGTCTGATACTTCCTTCTCCAGGGAAAAATCTGTGCATCTCGCGACCCATAATACTCGCGCATTATTTTCTTAAAAAAAAATCGCTCGACGTGAAGTTCTACCAAAGAATTCTACCAAAATTTATTCTCTCGGTTCTTTTTTTTATAATTTTCTTACGCATTTTATCAAATTGTTATTATTTTTATTGAAAACCTCTTCGGATCGTCACATGAAGAGAACTTCCGTATATAAAATATTTAATTTTTTAAATCGTATAATATATATATTTCTATATTATCGGAAATACTCTATGTATCTCTTTCTCTCTCTTTCGATTTTATCTATTATAAGAGAGAAATGCGAAACAGCTCACAATGATTTAAGCTGCTTATCTTTCCATTAATTTAACTCATCATTTTATCATTTCTACTTAATTTTCTTAATTTGATAGTTTAGAAGAAATACATTCCTAATCTTAGAAAAGCATTTTTGCACACAAACAAAGATGCTTATGCCGATGTCTCGTGAATCATTTATATCGAAAAATTATACATTCCATCGATGCATTTTATCTATAGCGCGTCCATGTTTTGTTTGTAACAATAAGCACAATACAAAAAAGAATCCTCTAAGATTCATACGTCGCATTAACACAGCTCTTTCTCAAATTCCCTGTACTTGTCTCCCTGAATGTTTCGATAAAATACAGCTCGTTGAAAATGTTCTAAGCAGAAGTCCAAGGTCGCAATTAGCATTCAAAAATATATACACGGATTATCATGAATAATTAATTCTTCCTGCGAATTATCCAAGGCAACATGATGCATCAGACTTGTTTTATACAGCTGTGGGGAAATTCGACGCTTCATCGTCTCACATATCGATAATATCAACAAAGTATGCGCGGATGTCTGACATCTTCAAAAAACGTAAGTTTCCATAATTTATTTTCTCCCACCGAATCGTCGAACGACAATGCGCTTGATCTACAATTTTTTCCGCAACAAACAAGTGGTACCACTCAGACACGAGTTTGCTAATATTACAAAATGCCTCCATTCCAGTTCTTACATGTTTCGAAAACCATTCGTTGTTCGTCGATAAGACACTGGGATCGAAAATTTGTCAAGCGATATCCAATTGGTGGGCAAAACTTATTTAGCGCGCTCAAGTTCATCTCAACAACGTTAACGGTGATTTGTTAAAAAGATTATAAATCTTGTGTTCCACAATAAAAAAAAGAAAGAAATCTATAGAACAGACAAATACAATTTGTCATCCGTAGCTAACTATACAATAATCTCGCATCAAACATGCGAGATGCAATTAGAAACATTTGCAAAATTCACAAACAATTTTTGCAGCTTTCGCATCTAGCAAAAAAAAATAAAGAAAGGGAGGTTCGTGTATTGCGACATATCGTCACAAAAATTGTCAATAACCTCCCAAAACGTTACAGATCACTTCTTCCTTATTACTTGGCCGTTGTTTATCTATCTTATTTGGAAAATAAAATATTTGAAAATCTTACAACCGGGGACTGCGCACGAATTTACACGCGTCATCGATGTTTACATGTGTTCTCGCAAATAGAACATTCATAGCTGACTATGCGCCTGTCACTGTAGACACGCGTGATGACGACGAGTCCCTCGATCCACACTGAGAAATGCACTTCTAGAGATCCCAAAGAGCATTTATACAGTTTCGTGTAATAATTAATCCTTTCTACACCTACAGAATGATCTCCATATAGAATGATCTCATTTGGCTTCATCTTGCTCCATCGGCTCCTCGGAAACCTCTCGGGAATGTTCTGGTGTGGTCCTGTAATTTTAAATAAATATTTAAATAAATAAATAAATAAATAAAAATATATATATATGTATAAAATATGTCGTAACATTTTTGCAAACGTAAATGATAAACGCTACGAGATATTTGAGTTAATTAAGATGATCTACCCTGTGTGTGTGTAAAATTTAATTGTAATATATGTATATTTAATTACATACATTAATTAATTTTACTACTAATTTTTACTATTAATTAATAATATATGTATATATTAATAATATCTATAATTATCTATATCTACATACGTATCTATTATCAGAAATCAGTCGTGACTCTTACAATTAGAAAGATTTATTATTATAGATTTGCCTTCAAAGATGTTTGCATTTTAATAGATTGTTTGCGAAAAATATTACTTAGGCCTTAATAGTCGAATTGGCTAAGACGCCTACTCTGGATGATTGGGAGGTTCCAGGATCGAATCCTGGCCGAGGTGATATTTTTTCGCAAACATTCCTAGTAATAAGTTGGGAAAGAGAAGAGGATGTAATAAATACGTATTAGTATCGTTACTATGTGTGAATTGACATGTCAATTTAATATGTACATTTCTGCTTTGGTTTGAATGTTGTGTTTTAAAAGTTCGTTTATAACAGTACGCAACTCGCTAGAGACAAAATAATATTAAGCATAAAAAGATCCAACTAGATCGAATGTTGACAATGTTATTCTCGTTATTGATTTATAATTATAAATTAATAATATAATATTTAAAGTCAAAGATGATGAAAAAATGATGCTTGATACTAACGTGAGGTTTGTAGGCTGCTGCATAGATAGAGAGGCCATTGCGGACACGGTTTCCGTTTCGTCGTGTTCCTTTTGGCTCGCTTCTATGGCACTCATTGCGATCGTGTGGGCAGCGAGCTTTACGCAAGGCCAATGTGACATCTGACGCAATAATATGATACTATGTTAAATATACTATGCTAAATTAAATATATTTAATTGCACCATTCTTAAACAAATTTTAATAGTTTACAATGGTCTTACAACTGCTATCTGATTATGTTATATCTGATATTTTTCGCCTATTAAGTATTGCGGAAATGGTATATTTTGTATTTGATTTGCTTTTGAACTTTAAATATTTGTATGCAGAGTAATACTTTCATTCTACGTATTTAACATATACACTAGAAAATCTAAGACGCTCGTTATAAATAACAATGACAAGAGAGAGTAAAAAGGCCAATATATACTAAATTAGCTAATAATTGGATGACGTAAAAAAATATAAATAAAGACTTTATTACAAATAAAAGACACTTTGTTACACTTTATTACAAATAAAAGACACTTTATTAATATTTTTTTACGTCATCCAATTATTAGCTCGTTTAGTATATGTTGGCCTTTTTATTCTTTCTTTCTTTCTTTTTTCTCCTTTCTTTCTTTCTTTCTTCATATACATATTTGTGTAGAATGAATGTTTTATTCTGCATGCAATTAGAGAAAATAAGTATAAACGCAGAAGGGAAGTCGATGGATGCGATCAACTCGTAATTAGTCCTGAGTTTAAATCCGATCCTCAGAGGAGAGAATTTGAATGATGTAATGAGAATTGTAAATAAAAGAGGTATCGTAAATCGTAAATTAAGAACAGTAAACTGATACATAGTATATACTGAAGGGAATTGAAAAATAAAGATTGCTCAATTTCTGGTAAGTAACGAATAATGGAGATTCAATTATATATCACAATATTCGACTTACCTGGATAGCGATGGTCTTCTGCAGCGTATCGATGGCGTTTTGGCAAGGAATCCTCGTGAGTTCCTCATCCCGAAGTGGACTGGGTTCGTCACCGAGCAGCGCCCGAACGCATTCCTGTGCTGAGTCGCAGATCGCCGCTAAATCGTACCCTCCTTCCAGAGCGAGGACAACCTTGCCATCGGCTAGATTAAGTAACTGTTGTGTCATCCTGCCGAAACACGCCGGACTGACTGTGTAGCCACCCAGTGGCGGCGGATGGCCTATGGCCGCGTCGAAACCCGCCGAGACAATCACAATGTGCGGATCGAATTCCTTGGCAATTGGCATGACAATCGTACGAAACGCTGCGAGATACTCCGCGTCGCCCATGGGCGGAATCAGGCCACCGGACCATGCCACATTTACGTTGTAGCCGAGACCCTCGCCAGCGCCGCATTCAGTAGGCCCGCCGGTTCCGGGAAAGAAGTTACCCTCGTCGTGTCTGTGTATCGATAGGTACAGCACCCGCGGATCATCGTAAAACATCTGCTGAGTACCATTCCCATGGTGAACATCCTGAAGATATAAAAAAAAGATATAATATTTATTATAATATATAGCATGTCCGGAAGTATTTGAAATCTCAATCCGACCTTGACACTTTCGATCTGTTATATCATAGTGTTTATTTTCACGGTGTAGAGACGTTTAAAGATGACAACAACGTATCACAGCAACATATTGTATATCGTGCATTCTCATCTTGTAATGAAATCATGTATCAATGTGATGATAATAACCATTCTTACCCAATCTAAGATTAAAATTTTTTTAACGTCAAGCTTCTGCTGAAGTAGCCTCGCTGCGATCGCCACCGAGTTAAAGAAGCAAAAACCCATAGCTTGGTTGGTTTCTGCATGATGTCCGGGCGGTCTCACCACGGCGAAGCCGTTCTTAATATCACCTAATGTTGCTTTGAATGCAAGATCGACAACACATCCTACTGCCATTCGAGCGGCAGGTGCGGTGTTAAGCTCGTTCCATGTTGTGTCGGAATCAACGCCAACTCCGCCGCAGGGGAGTCGGACAAAACTCTTGATAGGTAACTGTGATAGCTTGGACATATCCAGTTTCTGTCGATTCATCGGATTCGTTCCTATGGACACCACGGAACTAAATTAATGTCACTGCTGCTTGTTGGCATAATTATCTCATAGTTTAAGATTATTTTAAAAATAAAATTTATAGTACACTTTATTTCTTTTTATTTTACTAAGTAATTTGTGATTTAATACGTTTCCTGTCAGAATAATTTTCGATAATTTTTCGTTCAGATCGCATGCGTCCCGTATTTTCGTGACTGACAGTTTTGTAACATGTATGATATTTATAAGATTATTTTTATGATTTTAAATTGTTTCATATACATATAAAATATATAACTATTACGTATATACTATATAGGTACTATATAGTATATATAGGTATGTACGTATGTATATAACTAATATTTACAGTATAGAACGTATATGCTCCATATGGCGTACATGTAGGAAACATGTTAATTATATGTATTAATATTATTTGATGTATTGGTATTAATATTATTATAAAAAAGCAAAAATGATTGTCGCTTTAGTTCTAAAAATAGCACAATTAATTTAAAAGTCATAAAAAAATTGTAAAATTTTATTTGTAAATTCTTCTCAAAACAAAATTTTCTCAAGGCCTTCCCAATTTTTTAAATACTTCCAGAGTAATAATTATTTTAAAACTGTTAGTCTTACTACCTATAGATAGGTACTACGTACCTATCTCAAAGTTATTATTTTTTTGATAAAACCGAAATAATGTGAAAAGAACAAGGCTCACCAAACAATAGTGCATGAGCTTCGCTATGACATGTTTGGATCTCATCCAGTGTCGCCTTGCGTGAGCGCACTCGATCGCAACGTTGCAACAAGCCCGTTTCCGATAGTCTAGCCCACACACTCTGCAATCGGCCACCGTGCTCAGGATGACCCCTGACCGTTTCGCCGCAGACACATGCATGTTTTAACATTAAGGGATCATAAGCTAGTCCCGTGGTGGGGTGATGCGAAGAACTTCGCACGAAAATGTCACCACCACTGCCCTGAGGACCTTTGGAAACAAATCATTTTATTTTAAAAAATATGGTAATTCTTTGAAAATTGGATTAGGTTGGATTTATGCCAATCTCTGTTATTTCTTGATTTTATATTCTAGGTAAATAGCTAGGTGGAAATGTTTGAATGTCACACGGAGACATTTTCTCTTAGTTATTATACAGTTGGAGATAAATGCAAATTTATAGGGTAGTGCGTCACGTTTTGTCATGTGACAAAAGAAATTTTACAAAAAAGAATATTGAAATTTACCTAAGTGTACTAGAGGACTCGACAGTGTTCTCGAGAGTGGCCTAGCCGATTGGGAGGTCCTGTTTAAGCCTCCGGCGTAGATGGTTGATTCATTCGTCTGCAATGTGTGTCTCATCATGAGATCTCTTTGTTGTTGCAGGAATTGTTCGCGGTCTCTCTGCTGTTTTGAGATCTCACTCTCTTCCGGATGATCTTTCTTGCCTGTAAGATCTATCACTTCGGATTCTTCAGACTCTGGTGCCTCATCCAGTTGATTGGCCTGACCGCGCGAGCCCACTCGCGTCAGAACAGTTTGACGGATCTGTTGTTTTAAATAATTGTGTGCTTGTTGCTGATCGTGCAACTGTTTCTCCGCGAGATACTCCTCATAGTGAGTGGTTGGTGTGATTATACCACCCTGTAGCATAGGATGACCCAGCGGTAGGGGCGCGGATTGGGTTCTACCTATATGAAGAAAAGAAACAATCGTATAAATGCGCCCAAACAACGAGAGATTACTGGACGACGCGTGCTATGTTTCGAGCAGGAATGGTCCCTCGGGAAACTTTGGACGGCTAATCTCGTTAAGTTCAGCCTCGTTTCCAGAGTCACTTTTTTCAACGGAGACCATTGTTCATTGGAACAGGGCACGCGCACAGTAAGAGCTTCTACGAAGATAAAGAAGGAACATACTACCTAAAGGCCGGTGGTGACCAGCCTTTTGCAGTCTTGCGTGCGCCACTTGGGTATCCGTGATCGGTGCCGCGGTGTGATAGACTGCTGTCGCTGCTGCCGGGTGCCTACTACTGCCCACTGTTGCTGACGGTGGTGCCGCCTGTTCCTGCAGATTCTGCTGTATCTGTTTGTGGATGTACGTCGGCTCGCCCTCGATGACCGTCAAGGACGGATAGAACGGCAGGTTGCTATGCAACATCTGACCGGTAAGCGGCATACCGAGACGCGCCGTGAACGCGGCCCGCACTTCCGCTTCCGAGACCGGTGCCAATTTTGTCCCACTCTGTGAAAGGACAGTTCAATGCGCGTCAAGAAACTTGAAAAGATTCTAAAATTATCGACGTTATCTCATCGTTTTAACGATAAGTATAAACGATAAGTAACGATGCGAAATACAGATGATTCTACAGAATTATAATGCAATAAATAACTTTGGTGCCAAAAATATCCTATCATTTTTCATGACCTTTACTTTGTATAGATTTTTTATTTTATTCAGGATATTACAGTTTTTCGATTTTATATTTTATCTATAAATTCTAGTACAAATCTAGCATTGGTATTTAACTGAAGATACAGAAATAATAGAATTTATCTTTATTTTATCTTTTTTTTTCACTTTGTAGAAATTTTTCAAATCGGACAAGACAGACAGATGAGAGGTACGATAAGGATTAAAGATATTAAAATTAAAAGAATAAAAAAAAACAGCATTTAATATAAAATATTTGACATGCAAACACATAAAATATTTGGTAAAAAAAAATTTATATTAGATTGAGAAAATCTCTAAATGAAAATAAGTGAGGAGAAAAGCTGAAATTTCTTAATATAAACACTCGCACAGGGTAGATTTTAATCAGTCCACTAGAATATCTCATGACCTTAACGTTTGAGCAAAATGTTTCGGATAAAAATGCATGGTTTGGAGGGGGACAAATAATGATAAAATTAATTTTCTAAAGAAATTAATTTTTCAAGATCATATAAAGACCATCACCATTTTTTAAATAAATTATACGATTTTTTACATAATATGATTCCTCTCTAGAGTTGTTGAAAAATCAGTAGTTTACGAGATATGTTATATTTTATTTGGTTTACATTTTGACATGTATACTATTCATTTTTTGGCAAGTGTATTAATATTTTGGCCTTACTTAATACTTTTATGCACAGAATAATGAAGTGAATTAATTTGTGTATTAAAAAAAAACAATTACTTTTCAAAAAAAGATATGTTGTTGTAGCAAATTGCAAGTTGCACAATTTTCTGAACAACATGCTGTGTTTTTTTTACACAAATTTATTCATTTCATTATTCATAAAAGTAAGGGGGGAAACAGTAAAATTTTGAAAAAATCGAAAATTTTTTTTTTCGCTTATAAGGTGCTTTAGAGTCTTAAGAATAATATTCCAAAAGATGGAGTGCCGCAAAAATGTCTAAATACCCAAATTTTCCATTCTGCGGCAACGCCTCTGAGGTATGCTCCGAGCGCCTTTTGTGATTCCGGCGAGCGCTGTAATTTATGAGTACGGGAGCAGGTATAATGGCAGTCAATGAAGAAGGAATTTTTCTCCGAAAATTCTATAGTACTTAAGAATACCTATAGGTGTCACCATGTCCAATAACATTCAAAGAACACGTGTGTAACGTTAGTAAACCGGATCTTGATCGTTGAAACGGACGCTTTTTCGCTTCGCCTCGTGTATACGTTCCATAATATTCGAATAATAGTGAAAATAAGCAGTGATTATTGAAAACTATGAGTGACAGAAGGAATTGTCGTGAAAAGAAAGGTGCAAAAGGTTTTGATTCATACGAAAAAAGACCGACAAAGAAAAACAAGCGACCGTTGAATCGCTATGAAATAGAAAAGCCGGAGGATTTAGACGTCAGCGCATCGGCGAAGAAATTGAAAGGGCGTGATGTTACCGACATTGAAGTGGATCCTACGTTTGGCTATAACATCGTAAATTTTGTAGCAGTTTTTGCCGCCATTTCCAATGTCGTCGTGTGTAAAGTGTGTCACTCTGAAGTGAGTTTCACAGAAAGCAGTAAACGAGGATTAGGATTTAAAATTGTTGTATCCTGTAAGAATTGTGACAAAACAGAAATACCGAGTTGCCCATATGTCAAGAATGCCTACGAAATTAATCGCAGAATTATTCTTGCCATGCGATTGCTTGGTGTTGGTTTGCAAGGCATACGAAAATTTTGTGCATTTATGGAACTGCCCCGCCCGGTCTATCAATCGGTTTATGACACGATCGTTCAAAATATTTCTAATGCAACAAAAATCGTTTCCGAGAGGAGTCTGTCAAATGCTGCGAAAGAAGAAAAAAGGCTTTCTGTCGAGAATGGAGAAAAAAACGGAATCACGGTGTCGGGCGATGGATCATGGCGAAAACGCGGCTTTTCATCTCTGTATGGTTTCGTTTCACTTATCGGTTGGCACACTGGTAAAGTTACGGATGTCTTAGTGAAATCAAAATACTGCAAATCATGCGAATTCTGGAAGAAAAAAGAACACACCGACGAATACAAGGAATGGGCAGAAAATCATGTGGAAAATTGCGAAGTAAATCACGAGGGATCAGCTGGAAAAATGGAGGTCGATGTTGTAATTGAAATGTTCCAGCGCTCTGAAGCATTGCATGATGTACAGTATGTAAGTTATGTGGGCGATGGAGACTCGAAAACCTTCAAAGGTGTCACAGATGCTGAACCGTACGAAAACGTGACGATAACTAAAAAGGAATGCGTAGATCACGTACAAAAACGCATGGGCACCCACCTCCGTAATTTGAAGAAACGCACAAAAGGCTTGGGAGGAAAAGGGAAATTGACAGGCAAACTGATCGACGAACTGTCAATATATTTCGGGTTAGCTATTCGTAGAAATTGCGAATCAGTCGAAAAAATGAAGACAGCTATATGGGCCACATTACTTCACAAAATATCTACGGATAACCATCCCCAACACGACAATTGCCCGACTGGAGAAAATTCGTGGTGCTCGTGGCAAAGGGCGAAATCTTCTAACACTTTGGCTACCTATACGCACAAACCACCAATGTCTGATGTAGTTTATGAAGCAATTAAGCCAGTTTACGAACAACTCACTGCGGATGATCTTCTCACTCGCTGCATCGGCGGTTTCACACAAAACAGTAATGAAAGTTTGAATTCGACAGTGTGGGCAATGGCTCCAAAAACTTTGAATTCAGACAAAAAAATTATCGATATTGCTGTGAACATCGCTTCGTGCGTTTTTAATGACGGGTTACTGTCCATTTCACACATAATCGAAGTCATGGGGATGAAAATCGGCCCGAAAAGTTATGAGCTGTGTATGGAATTAGATGAAAAGCGAATACAGAAGGCGGAGCGATTCATGACAGAGGGCGCAAAACAGGTCCGAATCGACCAGATGTCAATTCGAAAGGCCAAACGTCAACAGGAAATTGACGAAGAAGGCCAATTGTATGGTGCAGGCATCGCCGACTAGAGGTATATAAAAATATTATATGATTTTACAGTACTTAAAACTTTAAACGCGTTTTTCTCGAAACCACTTTTTTTTAACTGGGCGGACAAATAACTCGAATAAATCTTTACCGATTGGTTTGAAATTTTCACAGTATATTCAGAATACCTTTCTCTATGGACCTGCGTAGGTTTTTTTATATTATATGGTTTTTTTTTATCAACAATTTTAAGGCGGTTTTTTTGTTACATTTGCAAGTTTTTCTTAAAACGTGCGCCATTTTGCGAAAAATTAACATATCGAAAAAATCCTACGCAGTTCCATAGCCATTTATATATAGAACCTAAAAAAAAAACAATTTTTGTTCCAGGTCAAAAATTACGGACTGTAGATGTCCGCCCATGGGCCCTCCTGTCAAAATAGGCGCCACAGGACAAGTGCTGCACAGCCGCCATTTTGTAATAAAAATGCGTCAAAAAATTTTAAATTGTAGTTCGTTTATGATATTATACTGCGCATTTTACAGATTTTTGATTCATCATTTCATTGACCCCAAAAAAATTCCCGAAAATAGCCTTACTTTTTCGTGCTCTACTGTGGTTTCCCCAAGTACACTTGTTGAAAAATAAATTTACAAAATATTTTATACTTTATATCTCAAAATGTGTCATAATAAAATTAAAATATCTCATAAAAATTGATTTTTCAATTTCAACTCTACCTTAATATTTTTATATGCAAATTAACAAGAGAAATCATATTATGCAAAAAAAGAGCGATGGAGTTCATATAATGTTAAAAAATTATTTCAAAAATTAATTGTATCATTATTTGTTGTCCTCCAAACCATACAACTTTTGTCTGAAACATTTTTGCCAAACGTAATATGAGATATGGTAGATTGATTAAAATAATCTCTGTATTGAAAATTTAATTGTCTATAATTACAAAGAAAACTTTTGATAAATATAAAAAATCATATATACAAGATATCCTATTTTAATAGAAATTGCTATACATCTTCTAAACGTGACGACAAAAAATGTCTTAGGTAAAAGATTCATTCAACTTTAAAACAACTATGTATCTTTTTACAATAATCGATTCATTTTATTATTCTGTGTATAAAAATATTAAAGTATGATAAAAAAATAAATAATTTCCGAGATACTTTATTAAGAACTGCTATAATAAAATACAGGGTGTGTCAGGTATTTGAGGACACTCACATATGTGCTTGGCACTTCATAGCAATTGATTTTTTTTTCTTTTTTCACCTCAAATTATAAATGGAGGACAATAAGCTAATTCAGGAAATGAAAAGACACGCTGTTATCATCACTATACACGCGAATCACAGCGATCTTGAAATCTCTCGATTTTTGAAAGTCGCCCGATCCTTTGTTAACAAAGTTCGTCGAGAGTTAGAAGTATCTGATGGCAATGTGGAAAGTGTTGCCAAGCGCAAAAAACATGAAACAGGACTCTGCTCCTTCACACAAAGCAATGAGAACGCAAGATTGGATGTCCGAGAATCTGCATGATCACATAACCCCAAACATGTGGCCCCCCAGCTCCCCGGATTTTAATCCTTTAGATTATTATGTATGGGGCGTTGTCGAAGGGGAGACCAATATCATCCCCATAACATTCTTGATTTCCTCAGAGCAGCTATTACCAGAGTAATGACCCATATAGACGAGGATCACTTGATTCGAGCATGCAAACGTTTTCAGCAGAGAATTGAAGCTGTTATTGCTGTTATAAATATAAAAAATATATAAAAAATATATAAATTTTAGTTTTTAAATTAATATGTCCTCAAATACCTGACGCACCCTGTATAAAATACCTCATAAACTATTAACTTTTGATAATTTTATCTTACTTTTTCATATGAATGGTTAGAGGAATCATTATGTAAAAAAATCATGTGATTTTATTTAAGAAAATGGCAGTAACTTTCATATGATCTTCAAATAGTTATCCAAATCATTAGCGCTATCATATTTATGTCCCCTCCTTAAACTTTAAAACTTTTACAATATTTTTTTGTACAATATCAAGTTTAGAGATACATAGGTACTATTTCTATTAAAATGGGACACCCTGTATTTAAACATGTATTTTAGAGAAAATTATAAACTTTGAATTGTCGTAAAAGAGTGCAAGTCGTAGTTAAAAGAATAATTAAAAGAATTTTCGATGAAATATGCACTTACCGAAGAGCTCGACGGAACATGAGGTCTGCCCAACGAGATGTTAGGCATGGACGGTGAACTGAAGAGCGAAAGATCCGAAAGGCTACCCTGTTGGCTACTGCTAGTAAGACGTCCTCCATACGCCGGATTTTCACCTTCCTGCAATAAATCAGAGCGAGATGTTTCGTGGTAAAATTTCGCGGCACATGGTATCGAAAGATCGTGGCCACGTAAACGGTACTGTCGAAGCTTACTTCCTGTATCGCCGTGTTGCTTCCAGCAGTGGGACTGGCTTGAGAATTGTTCACGGTCGGAGGAGAGTTAGGCCCGGACTCAGGATTGCTGCCAGGGTCTGAAAAACGTACAATTAGTACGTCGGGACCCCCGAGAAGGATAGGGAGGAACAGTGGTCGTCATTGCGTAATGTAAGAATGTACGCGAGACAAACGGATGATGATTGCGCCCGGAAATCGCATGCGAAATCGCATTTGTAACGCGAACAGATGTACGACTCAATGATATTCCGAAAATAAACTGACTGCTTCACATCCGCCGGTGTTTAACGCGTGTACGTGAATTTTGACGATTCACGAGGAATCGGTTCAAGTGGAAGAATCCGTTTAAGTGTGTCCAAAAGTGACTCTTTAGACGATCCGTCATGTTATTTTGGGGAGCGACTCAGTCAAATATTGAATCAGTTTTAGCGGCTAATTTACGTATGTTAATCGGAGAATAGTATCGCTCATGCCGTTAGGCGGAAGAGTAAGTAGCAAACGTCAAAAACTCAACAGTCTATTAATTGAACACACGGGGTGCAATGAGAGAAAGAAAGATAGATAGATGTACAGGGTATTTCTTAATAAGTGCGAAAAATTTTAGAAGATGATTCTTTGTAAAAAATTAAGGAGAGTTTTTCATATAAACATATAGTCCTACATTTCTCCCTGTAGAGTTACGCTCCTCCAAAAATGAGGATATAAAATTTAGGTTTTTATTTTTTTTCTCAAATTTAGAACAAGTTAAAGAAATGAAATTAAGTGGATATTTTCTACTATTTAGGGAAAAAAAGGTTATTTATTAATATTTTTTCAGCCTCCTGTATTGTTATAAGGGGATGAAGCAACTCCTATTCAATTTTTTATTAGAACTTTTTAATGGGTCGGAATATGATCATCTAAAAATATGCATTAAAAAGATTTATTTGGATTTATTTGATTTATTTGGAAACTTTTTTATTTCTTTTATTTTTTTCATAAAATCAGTAGTTTTCAAGAAAAAAAATACGTTATCCTGCACAGCACGATGTTAAATAGCATCCCCTTATAAATATGGGAAGCTGAAAAAATATTAATAAATAATCTTTTAATAAATAACTAGTAGAAAACATCCACCTAATTTCATTTCTTTAACTTGTTCCAAATTTGAGAAAAAATAAAGACCTAATTTTTACCCCCATTTTTGGAGGAGCGTAACTCCACAGGGAGAGATGTAGGAGTATAATGTTTATATGAAAAACCCCCCTTAATTTTCGACAAAGAATCATCTCCTAAAATTTTTCGCACTTATTCAGAAACATCCTGTATACGTGTAATAATGTTGGCGAATGCTCGCGCAGAGGAAAACAGAGAGAACTTCCGTTTTAGGATACTCTAGAGCAGCTCTCTCGAAGAGAGCTCGCATGTGCGCGCACGCGCGCGCGTGTGTGTGTGAGAGAGAGAGGAACGTACTTGCTAGTAACGACTTCCGCTTGAGGTGCGACGCCAGGCGGTCCTTCCGGCGTGCCATCAGGGGTGAGTTTCTCAACGCTGCCATGTTCCTCTCCACGCGCTGTTTTAGTCGCACCTTCAGCAAGTTCGGCTCCGAGGCTGGCCAATTTTTTCAGCCGGTTGTTAGTTGGTTGTCATACCGTAAGAAAGGGGCACGGGGGGGAGGAGGGAGGAAAGGGGACGAACAGAAGACAAGAACGCGACGCTAGACAATACTGCCGTTTCGCATTTCGCGTTCGCTCGCTCGTCTTATCGATTTACCGGCATTCATGTATCGCGGAAGAAAAATCGCGAACGAGATTCTATAGAGCCCTCTCCACGTGACACTCATGAGGTGAATAATTAATAACACGTGCGATTTACAGTTAAAGAGTAGAAGTTGAAGTGAATTGCCACGCTGTCATATATTTAAAAAAAAATTATATTGCACTTCGAGGAATAAGAAAATGTTGACAAAAGTACGTCATATTTGCAAAAGTATTGTTTGTTAATTCGTGTTAAGTATTAATATTAAACAGAAATTTAAATCAAGCAGCCTGTGATATATTGAGTTACTAAATATTTCTGTGAATCTTACGAGACGTAATGTATTCTTCTCTCCTCTTTTTTTTTGTAATCTGGAATAGTATTTTCGACTTCTACTCTTTGATCTAACGAGATATGAAATAACGAGGAAATTTTTTGTACGTCGAAATTATGCGACGAGAGTTTAACCTGCATTAAAAAATAAGAAAAGTGACCTAATTTTATACAATTAATAAACTTACTATTCGTTACATAATTATAATAAGAACAACAAATTTCTAAAATTATTATTCTTGCAATTTTGTAATTGTAAATTATGTAAATTCCATTCACCATCTAAATAATGCTAATATATTGCCAGTCAAATCTGAGACTACCACATGAAATTTAAAAATATTCTAGTGAAACACTATTTAAAAGTCTGAGTTATGTCTTATTCAAGTCAATATTATATTTCTTAGTTGAAAAAAATACACATCATATTTAGGAGAGTTGCGTAATTTCAAGAAAATGGAGAGTTGCGTAATTTCAAGAATTTATGGTCATAAAGCTTTTTTTGCAAAACTGAACTAAGGATTATTTTAGAAGATGGACGGAAGAGAAATTCTGTCACGCACGAACAATAAACTTGTAGCTAAATAGATCTAGATTACTAAAAAAAGTGATTAAATGTAAGGTAGCAAAACTTTGACGAAAAAATATTTAATACTCTTTTCATATTGTTAAAAAATATTTTAGAACTTTCAAACATTTTATATCACTTATTTCATTATAAAGCAATAAATAAAATAATAAAAATATGTTAAATTATAGGTTTGATTTTATTTTATATAAACATTCTCAATGGTTTCAAACTTTCAGCAGACAATATATAAAGTATAAAGAAAACAGTAACTTTATTTAGTTTTCATTATCTATATATACTATAATCTTAAAAAGTTTCTCATCGAATAATATTGAAATGTTGACCAATTTTTTTACAATGTTTTTATTTTGTTTCTTTAGTCACCTCATCGAAAAGTTTCAAAAGTTCTCAGGAAATTTGTTAAGGATAAATTTCCAACATTTTTTACAAAAATGTTTTCAGTAATCGTCGAAATTTAGGGTATTAGAACTGCTGGGACCAGCAAGAAGGAGTGATTCTACATAAATAAATCTAAAACTTTTTTACGAGGCTAAATAATAAAGAAGTTTTGTTTTCCATGTTCACGTTTGCGAACATAACGTTGCACGTTAACATTTTTTTCACGTAAATAAACGTGTACCAGTTGAGATAATGTGCACATTAATTAGCAATTAGTAGAGCCAATATACATAAATTACAAGTGATGCATATTAAAAAGAGCTAATGAATGGGTAAATTTAGCTAAATGTTTTTATATTTTTATTAAGGCCAAACAGAAGTGTCACGTGAAGAAAAGATATTCGCAGAAACTCTATAATATTAGAGATCCACCTATAATTAAGTCAGAGATAAAACACGATGTGTCGATTTGCCATGTGTATATCAACGTTGTCCACGGATAATCCGAGCGAGCGAAAATCTTGTGAGAAAATCATCTTTTTTTATTCTCGGATAAGATCATGATCAAAGAAAGCAAACATCGCGTCGACGCGTAAGCTGTTTTTTGGGACAACTCGTTTCTCGAACATTGAAACACCATGCTTTAGTAGACATTCTATTGGCACACAAACTACCTGTACGAAATGTGCATAGTTAATTGTATCTCGGGACAATTACCTGTTTTCCTGAGTGGGAAATCATCACCAAACTTTTGGAGCATCTGCGGCATCTGATATGGATGTGCTGCATTCGTCGTGTTCGATGATTCCGACTGCGGTTGTAACCTGGATAAAAACAGTTCGTATCATTTATAATAAATTATTAATATTTAAATAAGAAATGGTGAATAAAAGCGTACATTAAAACAGACGCCTTATAATTCAAAATTTTTAATTGTGCGTAAAATTTAAAAGAAAGTTTGTTATTAGATATAAGAAATTACAAGTACAAAAATAAGATAAGAGTAGACTTGAATATATTATATTAATCATTTTAAAATTATACTTTGATACTTCTTTTACCTAATTTTTGTCTGCTCTTTTTGATGTGCAATTTCTTAGTTTAAAATAATATAATATTTACGTTAATTTATAAATAAATACATAATAATGCACAACTTTTATTTATAATAATGCACAATATATTTTTGAATAAATTATTTTTCAATAAACTATTTAAAACAATATTTAAAATAATATTAAATTCTGTAATTCTGTAACAATATTAAATTCAATATTAAAATTCTGAATTTATTTACTGAACTAAATATTATCTATTTATGTAACTCATAATATTATTTTCAAGTTGGAAGTGATATATTTTCTACTTCTCGAAAACTTGAATGAAAAAAAGTGTATTGCACACATATTTAAGACGAAGCTATCACTGGCCGAGACAAGGAAATAACGTTGAGAGCACATCGGCCGTTGCTAAATGGATAACTGGGCCAGGTTGTGCTATTACCGTTACTTCGTCGGCGGCGGAGAAGACTAAGGACGATGATTGCGACGACCCATTAAAATCGAAATGATGTACAAATTTTGATTTGACGCATCCTAAATTGATCGGAGTATCGAGAACAATGGAATTTTTTTTCACTTTAATTATCGTAAAAGTAGAACGATATAATCTTTGGTAAAATATAATCGTTTTCAAGGTAGAACAGGGTAGAAATATCGCTATTACAACTTTGAGAAAAAATATACACGAGCAACAAAAAAGATTTAGATATATATTTATAGATATGTATTTTTTAGATACATGTATTTATGAAAATTAAAAAGTAAAGTTAAAAGATCTCTATTAGTATATGCAAACATATAATGGTATGACAATATATGCATTAAATAGAGAAAAAAACAAATATTTTTTTCATTATGTTTCATGGCCCGACGATAATCTTGCGTTAAATAGATTAAGATTTTGAAGAGTTTTAACAGTTTTTTTCTAATTGTAGAATTTGCCGTTTTCAGAAATTAAAAATTCAACATTTTGATTGCATTTTTAATAAAAACACATATACTTCTCACATAAAATCACAAGAATGTCAATCAAATCTAAAGAATGAATTAATACAAAAATATTAAATATTAACTAATGAATTATTCGATTTTTAATCTTCTCTTTCTTAGACTTTCTTAGGATTTTTATTCTGTGGATTAATTACTAACTAAAGGTTAATTGATTCTCTGTCTCCTTCTATTGTTAGATAATAATAAAAAAGGATTAATCAATTTGTGGTTAATTGATAACTTCTGGTTATCAATTAACCACAAAGTGAAAAATCGGACCTTATTGGAAATTCCAGAAAACAAGTTTGGAAATTATTTTTAACATTGTAAAATTATATCTGTTACTTATCTTATTTTATAACTTTAAGAGAAATAGATATCTCCATGAATATTTTTCAATATACTTACAATATTGCACATGATATTTTATATGTTCGTGTAAATATTAATTTATAACAATAAACAATTTTATTTTTTTCTATTGAAAATTAATGTTTACAAAACAAACAAGCAAAACACGATACGCAATAGATAATATGATAACAAGAAATAATGTAATATTATTTTTAGATAAGATAAGAATTACATAAGATAAGAATTACGAAATTTAATACAATAAGATAAGAATTACAGAAATTTAATATTATATTTTTAAGATTTCTTCATTGACTACAGTTATCTTGGATTGATGATATTAGAAAGAAAAACATATATCATGAAAATTTTTGCAATATATATTAAAATAAAAATGTTCTTCACACAATAAAATAACTTTTGTAAGTATTAGAACAGACTTGTAAAATATACGAAAAAATTCTTCTTAATCGATAAATAACCCATATAAGCTGAACTGAATTATACATGTCTTCAAGGACGGAACTAGCTGTTCACAAATGTCGAATTCAAGTATTTGATTTCGCTTATTAAATTGTAACAAAAAAGAATCCTCTATATATTTTATTGACTACGCCAATTAAAATTTTAATATAAAAACTGCATTAAAACAAAAAATGATGTACGTTGCTGTACATTGCAAAAATAATTTTTGACATCACTTTTCGTGCCTTATAACAGTTTTTGCAAAGTTTAACACTTAATGTGTATATCATATATTTTCTCTCTACAAATTGATTTATTTCATTGTTTTATATTTTATGTTAAAATGTGCCAGAATAAAGTATAAAATCTCTATAAACTATTGATTTCTCCACAACTCTTAATACTTTTATATGCAGATTAATGAAAGAAATTATGTAAAAAAAATCATATAATTTCATTGTAAAAAATAGCTTTCATATGATCTTGAAAAATTGATCTTTTTGAAAATTAATTTTATCATTTATCCCCCTTCAAACCATGCAATTTTTACCTGAAGCATTTTTTTCTACGATCAAAAATAAAAAAGTTTTTGGAGGCAAATTAAAATTTTGTTCGATTATCTTCTATCTATCTCATTCTTTAATTGTATCTCACCAGCTTCTGTATCCTGGTGTGCCGGGCACTGCTCCGTTCGCCGCGGCAGCTGCCTCTCTTTGCTTCCTGTTCACCAGGAAACTCTGTAATCATGTGTCTCGTAAATCTAGAGAATTATAGGATTCGCGTAAAATTTAAAGTGCGTATCGCTTACACGTCAATTCAAAATCAATACGATTCTGACTGGAAAGCTCGTAAACGGTTAAACATTGCTCCCTCAGTTTATCAAAACTTCATTTCAGACAAATTGAAATAAAGCTACTTTACGTAAATATAAGAAATAAGCTCATAATATTGTTTATTTTTAATTACGAGACCAATTGGTTCCTTTTCTGTTTTTCTTTATCGAGTATTACTTATAAATCAGTATTTTTTAATACTGCGAATATGCGAAATTCGAGAAGTAATCCTTGTGTAAATTTACAATCGTCAAAAATCTTGTTGGCGAATAATAGAGGATAATGAAAATAAAATTTAATTAATCCATTAATTGAATACAGTACCGTGAACGTTTCTCAATTTAGAACAATCGTCAGCAGAAAATTTTCAATTTTAGATTTAAGTTTTTTAATAACCAAAATATTTTACGGTACTGCATTCAGTAGATTAATGGATTAATTATTTTATCACATGGGATATTTTAAGAATTTTTCTACGCAAGAAGACGTTTGACTCATTGCCCTCTATTATCTTCCAAGTTCAATATCGAGAGTCCATTGGAATTTTTTATTTGAAAATCTTCTATTTATCATCTAATAGAAAAGGAGATCAAAACTTACATGAAGACGTTCCTTGACTTCCGTAGATGCGTTCGCGCTATGATCATGTTTGTCCTTCTTCCTAAGAGCCTCGAGCCTTTCCTTCTCTCGCCTCTGCTCTTCCATCTGTTTCTGCTGCTCCCAGAGCTGCGGCAAAGGCAAAGTAAATTCTCAAAAACAATTTTTTCTTTACAATCTTTCTCTCATGTGCACTTTACTTTCATTCCTGAGATTATAGGATTCCGCGAATAGGGATGAAAGTAAGGTGTTTGCCGATATATATATATATATATATATATAGTTAGCGTTATTATATTTCAATCGAAACTAAAGAATTCGAGAACACGCAATTGTGACAGTACTCGGAACACAAGGGTGATATTTATATTAGATTCAATCCCCGCCTCTCGAAAGCTTTCTGTTTTAATTGATTTAACCCGGTAACTGCGCGCGTAACTCATGCAACTCGAACAATCATCGTCTGTAAATGACGCAAATTGTGTCCCCCGAGTTATTATCGACGGCTTTAGCTCGATTACGAGACGCTACGCACAGTTGCTGCATCAATGGCCATGGGATTCAGCGGTAATTTTCCATGTTATCTCATTTGCTTTTCTCGTATGAAAGATACCGTGTTTTCAATGTTCCGGTCCTCGTATAACAAAACCTGTCATGGCAATATATATTCCACCAAGACTTTCTTTTTCTGATGAACATGCTAAACAAGAATAATGTAACAGTTAAGCCTTATACAAGCGAGAAATTAAAAACAATACATGTCATAAATATCGGTAGACTTAACTGTTACATTATTCGTTTGAATTTCAACGAGCTTAATAAATTTTGTTATATGCTAAACAAGATTTCGTATTTGATGCAATAAACCTTGTTTCCAGAATTAATAAAAAAACAATCAATGTCAAAACAAAAATATGTGTTTTTAATTCAAAACTTCTAAGAGATACATTATTTATGAGATATTACAATATAAAGGACACAAGAGCGTTATAAAAAGATCTTTATCAGTAACGAAATGTAAAAATATAAGAAT
The DNA here is from genome assembly GCA_901521435.1 of Crematogaster levior. Classification (NCBI taxonomy): domain Eukaryota; kingdom Metazoa; phylum Arthropoda; class Insecta; order Hymenoptera; family Formicidae; genus Crematogaster; species Crematogaster levior. The sequence continues at coordinate 49,594 of CABEGB010000807.1, forward strand.
AAGAAATAGCAACAAAATATGAAGGAAGTCTTGTCGCTTTCAGTACAAGGAAAAAATGAGTAGAGATTAGATAGATCCGATTTATTTCGAAATGTATCAATTACAGAGAAAATATGAGTGTCAAAGAAAAACGAGCGCGTCTAACCCCTTGCTTTAATTTGTGACTGTGCGTGCTACAGTTAATTACAACATCGTCCGCGTGCTAAGGAAAAACAAAGATCTGGCAATACACTTAATCTCCCATTGTTGTTCAATAAATAATAACATTGTGAAATAAAATTTCCAATATATACGTGTAATATACTTGGATTTTCATGAACATATGTTCGATCCATGAGTCTCTCACTCGTGTTTATTATGTTTGGTCCGTAACACAAGTCTCACTCGACATTAAACAAGAGGTTACTCGACAATGGCGCAGATAAAGTGCGAAAAAAACAGAAGTAACTGTGAATCAGATAAGTTAATCGCACGTGGAGAAAGTCTAGGGTATTGTAAGCGGAGCATTAGACTTATAAATACTACTCGCGCGGTGCACATACATATGTGTACCAATCTTAAAAATTAGATAAATTGATCGGCTACAAAATTTTTATCAATCAAATGCGCTTGTCCAGCTTTAAAAAATTTTATACAAAAAATACGTGTTTCGTACATTTTGCGCAAATAACATTTATAATTACTGTGTCTAGAAAAACCTGATTAATATAATACTATTACATGAAAAATACATATAAATGCTTAATGTTTTTAATTAATGTTTAACTCAATCTCGTTATAATCTAGAATATATAACAATAAAAAAAAGACTTCAAAACTATATAATTATGAATTACATTGCTAATTATACTGTGTCTGGAAAAACCTGATTAATATAATACTATTACATGAAAAATACATATAAATGCTTAATGTTTTTAATTAATATTTAACTCAATCTCGTTATATAACAATAAAAAAAGAATTCAAAACTATATAATTATGAATTACATCTCTTGCAATAATCAACAGTCAAAGAATGACAAGTAAATAAAATGTAGAAAACAAATATAAATTTTAATTTTTATATTAACTAATGATCTTCCTTTTTTCGTGATAGAATTTTAAATTAATAAAATCAAAGTACTTTAATTAAGATTTAAACATTAAAATAACTGAAGTGAATGATTGCCAGATATCAACGAAATAAAGTTATATAAAAAATATATGATATATCTTTCAATTATATGTAAAACTAATTTGTAATTTATTTTATTTTAAAATATTTTATTATTTTATTTTTGTAAATTTTATTAATAAATTACATAAAATTACATACAAAAAAGATAACTTTAATAAACAAATAAAAGTTATTATAATGTAATATCTAATTCTAATTTGCCTTTCCACCTTTATTTAAAAGCATTAATATATAAAATAAATATAATTTAATAAATTTATTTTTCAATATAATTAAAATTAATTATATTGCAGTATTATCCTTATTTAATTGCAAATAAGAGAATAAAAATTGAGATATAATGTTAAAATGTAAAATATACACCCACGCGAATTACATAAAAAAAGCACGTGAGTAAAGTTAATCTAATGTAAAGTAACGTAAAGTTAATCTAATTACACGTCGCATAATCTTTCCCGCGCGATAAAAACTCTCCCTTTCTCTCTCCATCTCTCTTTTTACTCTTCTTTCTACTACGCTCTCCCACTTTCTATTCTCTTCTATCTTCCCTTTCTCTCCATCTCCTCATTCCTCCTTCTCCCACTTTTTCTCTCCCATTCTTCTCTTCGCCCTTCTCCTCCTTCACCCTTCTTTTTCGCATACACTTGAGCAAGCATATCAAGGATCATCGGCGTCATGTGAAATAACAGTCGCGAGAGAATCAAATATTTATTAATAGCTCTCGCCACGCGCGAATGACACACCGGTTTGCACCGGCGTCGATAAAATCATGCCTCATCTCTACGAGAAGTTTTTTTTCTCTTCGTCACCTCCTCTCATTTGAATTTCGCGATATTTTCACCGCGGAAAACGAAGAGTCGCGTTCTCGGAGTTCATCGACATCGCGCCACGCGACCGTGGCTCTATTACTCCTCGGCCTGGCATCGCTCTCGTTCACATCTCGTTATTCACCAATTAATATCCGTTACGCACGTGGAACGTTCGCGTCTCTAACGAGGACGGTCGCTCTCTCCACGCAGAATCGCTTTCTCGCCTTCTCGTATCATTGATTTGATACTTATTAAATCTAGATATAACATAAATGAGTAAATGAATGGTCAAGTGAAATCGTCCCTAAACTCAGCTTTTATCATGTAGATATACTTTTAATGCTAATCACATAATTTTATATGTGTGTGTAAAATTTATGCATATAATGTATTATGTACGTTATTGTAAATATCCGAAATTCGTTCACGAACTTATTAAAAACGCGAAATTTCCATGAGTATTAGTAATTTTAGGTTCTTATCAGTAATATAGACGACCTTATGTTAGTAAAATGTCGAATGAAAAGATAATATCAATTATTTATTAAAACTTTTAGTCAAAATCTCTGTTCTCTGTTCTCATTACAAGAAAATTGGTAAATTTCCGAATCGGTATGTTCTCTCTCATTCACCAACAGGCTCCAGTTACGATATTTCAATGTGTAAACGGAATCTTTCCTGTTACATCACTGTACACCTACCTATTGCTGTTGTCTTCTTGCGATACTTCGCATTATAACCACTTCGATTTGTTGTGGTTTATTCACCACTTTCACGCAAAACAAAGTCCAGCCCACCCTCCTCTATTTTTACGAAATTACACTTCCATCGTACGAATCCACTTGGAACTGTTTTTCGACTCTCCATGCGAAACGAAGTCCATCCTCCACCTCTACTTTCAGGAAACTACCTACTTCCATCGTCGTATCGCTCCAATGGGTTTTCAGTTTGTAATTACATTTTTATTATTCTAAGGTTAATTCAAACGTCATAGACGAAATGTCAGAGTGCGATAATGTAACAAGGGAAAATTCTGTAAAGTTACTAAAAAATGCATAACTAACTCATATAAATGTAAAATAATAAAGTAATAATAAAGTAACGTGCAATTCAAAATGTCAAATGAATCTGTGACCTTTGTAATAAATTAGTTTAATCGACTACATAAGTTGGGACTACTACAGTTTGATGATTTTTTGACTGATACCCTAAGGACCTTTACTGGATCCTAAGGGCATCCTCTACTGAACTAACACATTCTGGCTATACAATGAATAATAAGTTTTTACCAGTTTTAAACTTTGACTGTGGTGTTTTTTTTATTTCTTCTTATATGATTTGAAGAAATAACTTTTTGACTGTTGCTGATGATTGTAGCCTTGTGTGTCTATTGTTCGTTTTTTTGCTCTTCTAATTACGATGTATTATGATATGAACAAAATTTTTTTTAACTGTCACTTAACAATATGTTATAAATTTACATGTTCTTTTTAATGTTTATCTCATTCTTTTGTGCTAAAGGAAACCTTGTGAGGTCAAAACGTTTACTTTGTTTATACGAAATTATAATTTTCATTTATTTTGGAAACACCTTATATTGGCTCACTTTTTGTTATATTAACCTATGATCATTTTTATTGTAAATAATTTAATTATGTATTGTTTTTACTTTTATTTTTTATGTTATGCTTTTGATTAATATTGATTAAATAAAGCAATTTTCTATTTAAAAAAAAAAAATTTTGTTTTATAACACAGACAATACCTAATTCGGAAATTTAACAATATTCATTAGAGTGGATAAAAACCGGTTGACTTCAATAAATAAAGTCAACATTATCTTTTCATTTAGCATTTTATTAACGACATTGTTGTTTAGATATTACTAGTAAAAACCTGAAGTTACGGAGACTTCGCGTTTTTATTAGTAAGTTCGCAATATATAACGGATTTCGCAAATATTTATGAATTTTATATATATATATAATATATATATATATATATATATATTATATATATTCATTATATATATATATATATGACCATTAGTGATAAAATATAATAATTATATATAATTCAGCTATACATGCCAAGAAGAGAGATACAAAAAGTCTCTCTTCAGCTATACATGCCAAGAAGAGAGACTTGGTTACAAAAAGTCTACTCATTCCTTCCATTCCTTTCTTTCTCTTTTATTCACACTCATACTCCTAGTTACATCTATTTAAATACCTACATATATACATCTATTTCCCTAAATCGCTCATTTTCCTTATCTGCATCCTCGTTATTTCCTATCCTTATCACATCATTTCATATCACAGTTTATGAATCTTCTTTGCTATTTACTATTACCTAATCGCAGCTCTTTTCTCACTTATCGTCTATATTTGCTTTCCTCCTTTCCTCTTTTCTTTCCATAACTTTATTAGTGTCTTTTCCTTTTTCTTATCTAATTTCTCGTTCCATAGTTTCTCCACTCTCTCTCCCACAAACCTTAGTTATCTCACACTCCTCTACAAAATGAGTATTCTATTAGTATTAATGATAGTATTCTATTAGTATAAATGAGTATTATATTATCCTCCCCCTCTTTACAAAATACAGATTTTTGTCTCCTCTACTAACCAATATTTATTATCTTCTTCCATATCACCGCTCTAATCTCAAAAGTGCTTTTTATCCTCTCTATTTTTCCTACCATCTTTGTTACCCATCAGATATTCAGGGACTACGTCCTCCTTCCTTATCTCTTTATATTTCGCCTCTCTTATCCTATACTCCTCTTCCTGTCTCTGAGTATCTTTATCCCTTGCTGTTAACTCCTTTATCATATTCCTTTCTTCTCTGACCATGCTATCTACCGCTATTATATCCCCATATATAATTATATTATATATAACTATATATAATATATAATATTAAATACGTAATAAAAGGTTCAATATATATAACAGAATGACTCAATAAGAAAATCAATCTTAATCAAGAAAATATCAAGAAAAATTACAGTTTTAATCTTATAATTTTAGTCTTTCGAAAAACAACTTTACTATTTGACAGGTTTCATATTTTTAAATAATAAATATCAAATGATATATTTGCTCCATTATTTAATATAACTTATCATTTAAATAAAATCTCTTTTAAAATAAATTTCTGTTTTATCAATGCGTATGAATGATAGAGATAAAACGTAAATTTTTCTCTGGATTATTTCATAATTTTATCTGCATAAATTGTATATATAAATTGTAGATTATGCATTCTAAAGCACTGTTTGTAAATTAATTATTATGAAGAAAATTACATCCTTGATTATATATTTACATACATACAAATAAAAGCATTCAGACTGAATACATAATAACACACATAAACAGCCGAGTGCTTTTTCACCGTAGTGCCTGTCAGTATTATGTAATTAATACTGTGTTTAACATACTGTATTTTCTATCGACCTCGTCGTTTGTGATTGTGGAGTGTCGCGAATTACACTTCACCCGCTTACGGTCATCAATGAAATCCGGGATAATGCCTCGTGTTTAATCACAAGGTCCGGCAACGTGCCGAGAGAAAATGTCGTGATCGTGTCTGCTAATAAAGTACAGTCGACCAATAAAGCAAATCGGAACGCTGCATACGATCATATAATCGCGCGTAATCCACCTGCGAGACCGGGAACACCTGCGCACACCTGTTAATACCACCTTCCGCCTCCTGCGCTTGAAACACGAGGCGGAAGTGACGTTGACGCATGCCACAGGTGCACCATATGTTTATATGTATCTCAGCTGCCGAAAATAGCGTAGACATTACGAGAGATCGAAAGAATGAATCAACACTTCCTCACGACGGGACTCATTTCAGATCCGGAGAGTTCAAAGACGAAAAAAAAATTTGTTTTTTAGGATGAGAGTGAAACCGGTGAATGAGAAAGTATCTCGTCTGGTACTTTCGTCCAGAAGTTTTAATTTTACGGAAGTTGAGACGAAAATTTTGCGCTGCATTTCATTCGAATTCATTTTACTCGATTAAATTTCAAACTGGACGTTTTAAATTTAATTGATTTTATTTGATTGATTGTAAAAATAGCGTATTTTGTTTACACAAACAAAGTTTAAGATCAAGTTGCACACAGATAACTTGGGATATAGAAATACATAAATAGGAAATAAGCTTTCTAATATATGTAAGTTTTGGTATATGTAAAATAAATACATTAAAAAAAAGTAATTATTAAATCTCCACATGCAATCTTTATATATCCTTTACGTAGTTGCAGATTTGATTAAAGATCTAATTAAAATTAATGACACGGTTATCGCATATCTTTCAAAGTTATAATTTTTACGTGTTGGATTTTCAACATTAACGCATGAATGCAATTCTCAATATTTTAGCTCGCGAGCTCGTATAAGCTTACAATATTATTTAAATTCTGTAATAAATTTTGTATGTTTAAATTGAAAATATGAACATTTGAATAAAACTTAAGAGATTTTGTAGTAACTTACACAGATATGTATATATGTACAATTATACATTTTATGTAAAAACATGGCAGCAAGCGATGAAAAGAGTCACATTTTCTCTGATTAAAAACAATAAAAGTCTAAGGAAAAATTTTTTTAAGACGCGTGACAATACATGAACGCTTAAAGAAATAATTGGAAATATTGAAGATGGTAGAATTACTGATAGATCTGTAATAAGATTCGTTTACTCAATTTGCACACTATTCCAAATCTCAATTTTTTATGTAAGATTATAACCAGATATTAATAATGGACAGATATTTATTCGATCAATTTACTTGATCAAGTTTTATTTAAATACGTAACAACAATTGTGTACATGAGAAACTGAGATAAACTCGGAGTCGTAATTCGAAAACAAGTTATACGTGTGTCTATTTTAATTTATTATACCTCGTTTCGTCCATGAATAGTAATTTCCTATGATAAATATACACAAAGTTGCAAGATTAGACGCACGAATCTATGCATAATTACGATAAACGATACGTCACAGCGCATACGTGCTATACGATGCGGAAAGATTATCGATTTGTAGTGGAACTCTCATTATACACGACAAAATTTAATACAAACAAACATTAAAGGATTTTCACACCATTGAAAAAGCGTGTGCTTAATTTAACAAAAAAGATTCTTACATTTATAAATTTATTCTTGCGCACTTCTACGATTTAAAAAATTGACTATAAATTCAATAAAGAGACTTGACTCGGAAGATCTCTATGATTTGATATAAAGACACATCCTGCATTTGCAAAAGAAAATTAATACCCTTTGAACGATAAATATCTTTCATCGCGCTTTTCACTGCTTGCAAAAATTGTCATTCCTGTTTGTATGTGAAATGACAGACAATTATTCTGGACAGCTGACTCTCGGCCGTTGTGCTCGGTGTCAAGATACATTCGCGTCACCTTTGGCAATTAAAGCGTACCTACTATAATCTTGGAGAGGAGGAGAGAGATAAGCGAGCCTAGGCAGCAGGATTTTGTGGTGATACGGAGCGACGCGACGCAATGCAGGCCAGTTTATTTTCACGATCAACCGTTATTGTTATTATCGCCTTCGTGACGCACGTTACGCGCTTCGTCGACAATGAGAGGAATATTCCGTTGGACTTTCGACTAGTACAGAGAGAAATAGACAGAAGCAGAGAGAGCGAGAGAGCAAGAGAGAGGAGAGAGAGAGAGAGGAGAGAGAAAGAGACAGACGCGGGCAACGACGTACAAGCATTGCTAAAGAATCACCACGAGCGATAACAGGGACGAGGCAAAAGTCGGATAAAAAGAGGGAAGAACTCTCTATTATAGACGGATAATGCGCATGTAATACATAAGCTGCTACTGTTGCTGACTACTGGCATCACAGCGAATAATGATCGAAGAGCGACGACCACCCGCGTTTTAGAATAAAACTGCGATGGCGGGATGGGTAATGTATCAGCGAATCGTTTAAGAAATATTGCCGCACGAGAAATATCTCTCGCTACGTGGAGATAGACATAAAAGAGCTAATAATGATCTCAGGAAGAGAGCTGATTATTTATTTAGTTTAGTTTGAAAAAAAAAAATCTGAAGAAAATATTCTTCTACATTAGGAGTCCGCAGACCGGATTCAGCTCCTGTGTCAGCTTCATCCGGCCTGCCAAGAAATTTCAATGTTACAATTTTAAAATAAAAAAAATTTTTAAATAAATTTAATGTGTGATTTTCAAAGATAAAATTTCTATTCCCTGATCATTACAAACATTTTAATATGGCCCTCTTAAATTGACAAAAGGGGCTCCTATTCTATACACATTCTTATAAGGAAAATGTCGGTTAAATAAGAAATCGGTGTGAACAAATGTACAATATTAAACTTACCTTTAATTGATGCATCTGTTGCTCGTGCAGTTCAGCCAGTTGTCGTTCCTGAGCGTGGTATTGCTGCCGGAGGATCTGCTGCTGAAGTTGGTGGTGCTGCTGTAGCTGGAAACAAATCCAGATATCTCAAGGGTAATGTAACATCCTTAGCTGAAAAACTAGAATATCATAAAGTATCTGAAGACAGAATAATCAATTCGCAAGTGAAACATAATCGACAAGTCGTACACATTTCTTTCTTCAACTGAAATCGTCACGAAGCGTTCCTGTTCGCGATAAGATACATTTTTTTCCTATATCGCAATTTGAATATGAGCGAGAATTGAAGAAAAAGTGGTAGACCAAAAGTAACCCCCTATGATCAGTCTTTAATTAGAGGGTTTCTAGTGGCCAGATTCTTAAGCCCGCGGCACACGATGCTTGTTTGCCTATATATAGTAGGGCTCTTATTTTTTACCACTTCGAAGATTCGAAGTCTTCGAAAGAATTCGAAGCTTCGAAGTTAACTTCGAAGGTTCAAAGTCTTCGAAGACTTCGAGTTAAAATCAAGTTTAAAAAATAAGCTTTTATAGTAACTTTTATAGTTTCGTTGATAGCTCATGCAATAAATAGAATGTGAAATAAACATAAGTGGATTGTAAATAAAAATTACAATGTAGAAAGAAATGCAATTTATAATGTTAGAAGGGACAATAAAGTGTCTTAACTTATATACGATTGTGCAATTCTTAAAAAATTAAATTAATTATTAACTTTCTTGATATTGAAACTTTCTTTATATTATTTAATTATTAACCCTAGCCATCTCTATTAAATAGTATAATTGTATAATTTTGATTCTTAGAAGCTTCGAAGATCGAAGTTTCGAAAATTCGAAGCTTCGAATCTTCGAAGCTTCGAAGTTCGAATGTCGAAGCCTTCGAAGCAAATCATCAGCCCTAATATACAGTCAGTTCTACACGAGTATACGGTCCCTCATCTCATCGATAGATAGTGCATAGATCTGCACTTTGGTTTTTCCGATTTTCTGAACATTAGCAACAATGCTTTGAGATTATATCGGTAGTGTGGCTTGTTGTTTGTGTAGCAGAGTGAAATAAAGACAATGAGTGCTGCGTACGCTAGCCGTTCCAGTCAGTTCCACAAGAGCGTACGGGTTGTTTCTTCTATTAAAAAAAAATAATAAAAAAAATTATAAATTTGACTTTGGCCTTTCAGTACATTCAATAAACTACAATGCATTTACTTAATATGTTGTCCAATCCCCATATTGTTATCGATTATAACCTGGCAGCGTCGAGGCATACTGTCGACGAGATATTCAACCAAGCCACACTACCGATAAAGCATTGTTGCTAAATGTTCAGAGAATCGGAAAAACTAAAATTCAGATCTATGCGCTATCTATTGATGAAATAAGGAACCGTACTCTTGTGGAACTGACTGTATACATATGTATTAATTTATAGTAGGTTTTTATTTTTTTTCGATTCGCCCACGTGGAGAATAAAAGAGAGTACGATAAAAAAAAAAGGAACAAATGGAGAAGCAGATATATGCACAGAGCTTTTCAATATCTCTGAATAAAAGCTTTTGTCGCGCACGTCGAGTGGAAATGCAAAAGTATACGTAATACTGCAAGCGCAAAGTTTCACGCCAACATGGCGCGCATCCGACACGTTTAATCCAATTCACCGTGTCTCTCGAATGTTTTTCGTTGCCGTTTGTCGTTCGTCGTACGTGGGCGACTTTGAGTCGCCTTTTCTCAGAAGGAAATGCGTGGGCTGTTGACACAGAGACCAAAGCGATTTCGCCCAATTGGTTACGTCCGCAAATGAACGGGCACGCTGTCACGCAATTTTTGTGCATGCGCTGCACTTTTTGCGAACATACATCAAAAATCGAACGCGACATCGTCCGATTTGAAAGTCAAAGTTGTCTCGAGTTGCGTCAGCTATAATTCCAGAAGAAACGAGCGAGACTCTAAAACTTTGAGAGTCTCCATTGACATTCCCTGGAGCCAATTGAGACCCATTCGTGTCTTAAAAGTCTTAGAAAGAAACAGAGAGTGATCGAAATCCCAATAACTTCAACGAAATTGTGAGAACAAACCATCAATCATTCTTCCAGATCAGTCAAGTGACAGTTGATGATAATATTATTCGATTTGAAGTTCAACACGTGAAGTGTTCCAAATAATTATAATAAACTAATTCACTTCAAAAAACGTAATGTTTTCAAATATAAAAGATTTATAAAAAAACATGAAAAAGATTTGTAAATAACATTAATAAATTCTCATAATTACTTAATGTCATGAACTAATGAATTTAATATCAGATCATCGCGATTGACAGTTGAACATCACTTTGTCACTATCTGTCGTTGTCATTCATACATCAATTTATATATTAATCAAAGCTCGTCGAGCCTGAAATTTTCAAATGGGTTGCAATATATTGCAGAAAAATATCAACAAATTTAATTGAAGTATTGAATTATTGAACTCGACTGGGGCAGAAAACTATGAGATGAACTTCACCGAACAATACAGAGCGAGGACTCTCGCTTTTATTATGCCTCCGAGCGAAGGTCCGCTCTCAGGATGGAAAGGGTACGCTCTTCGGGTTACGGTGCTTGCAGTAGGATTTGGGATTTACGTCTTGTTGTTCAAAAAGAACAATTCATCTAGTGGAAGATGGAGCTTACGAAGAATTCGAGAGACTCCAGTCGAAAATTCGAATACCGAAATGAAAAAGCTCAGGTACAAATTATCTTTAAAAAAAAGAGAGATATTATCTCGATGCTTTTATCATTTTAAATTGAAAATAATCTTTTCACAAGAAATCTGAATGATATATCGATTAAATTTGGACAATATTATATAAAAGCACACATTTTATCTAAAGTAAATAATTTGGAGTAAATTAAATGTAAAAAATACAGAGTATTGCTTTCATTCTTATTTTAATACACATTTGCTGTAATTCGCTTTATTTAGAAACATATCTTTCCTAATATACCAGTTACTTTATCTTTGTATAATACATTTCTATTATATTTATCACATGCTGTCTATTGGTCCACCCAAAATAATATTTATAATTCTTACGTTTTGCAATCCTTGGAATAAAAGCCATGTGTGTCATAAAATACACATATGTGTGCACTATCGTTTTCTTGACAGCGATGACAGATCCATAATGACATACAATGGTGAAGTTTGTCCGATTTGCTTGGGAATACCGAAGATTTGTGTGAGAGCTCCCTGCGGTCATTCGCTATGTGCGGAATGCCTAGCGAATTATTGCGACGTTAGAATTGCATCTGCACCGCCACCTTGCCCATTATGTAGAGCCCCTTTAAATTCAGTGGCCTTGGCTTACGATTTTGTTAGTATAACATGCATCACTTCCAACTTTGTCAAGGACAGCGATAACGAGTCCGAAATGTATAAAATGAAAAAAATAAGAGATAAGCAAAAGAGAGTCTTATTCTATCGAGTTTTATCCTAACAGCTATAAGCATGATGGACAAAGTTTTTTATTTTATTTTTAACTATTGCTCCTTTTTTCACGTGTAAAAAAAATATAAATTTCGATTGCTTATCGACCCGTCTGACAAATAAAGGAATAATGGGACACATGATCTATGATAAAAAAAATATATTTATGTTAAAATAAAAATTTGACAAGAGTAATCGAAAGTTTAATGTAAAGAAATTGACTCAAATTATGCATATATTTATATTAAAAAAACTATAATATTTTGTATTTATTTAATTGCAGGCCATCCTGGGTCCTAAAATGCTGGACCCAAATACCATCATGGTACAAGACTGGATACGCGAGTACAATAATCATCGAGGTTGTCGAGTGACGTCGGTACGGCCATTTCTGACGACGCGACTTGCCCTTTTCTTTAATATCTTGACTCTCTTTCTGATTATCGGATTGATCGCCGCGAGACTTCAGGTTCTTGCGGAAATATAAATCTTGCTTTAAAATTCTTACTATAGAAAATTTGTTCTTGTCAGCAATAAAAAAGAAAATGTGTGTTTATATTTTGTCTTTTTCAAATTTTGAATAATACATGCTTTGAAAAATGAAAAATATTTACTGCAATTTAGTGTCTAAGAATAAAAAATAAATGAAAAAAGGAATAATGGGACACATGACCTATGATAATAATAGTACTAATTCGACGCATACAGATAATGTCCTGGGAAAATTGAACGTCGTGCACTTACATTATTGATATCGATAATTGTGTTAATTATATGCGTCCAGTTCAAGAGCCAAGGTTAGTTGCAAGGCGAGCGAATCTAAATTCACTGGTGTGCTTCAGAATGTTACTGTTTGCAATTCTTAAGAAAGTTAAAATTACATTACGCTATTTAAATACACGTCGATATTAAAAAATTTGGCTCAATCTTTTTTAAATTATTAATTACATTTTTCTTTGTTTTTCAGAAAAAGTTGCAGACAAATTCTTTTCGAAGGAATAATTAAGCGAATGAATTATGCAAAAGTAAAGTCTCCATTTACTATACTAAATATTTTTTAAATCACTGTAATAAGTATTTCGCGGGATTGACATTTTGTCAGTGGCACAGTATATCGACGAATCAATCAAAACAAGATTATAAATGAGTAAATTTTTTATCATTTTTCTTCCTATCTGCCTATTTATTTCTAAATGTATAACGTATCTGTAAGTATAAAACGTGTATAAAAGATATTTTGTATAGCTTTCATGTACTGTTTACGAATAATAATTTTAATAAAATCATGTAACACATCACGAATACAAACATTTGCAACACAATATTTACATTTTATACCAAGTTAGTAATATATTAATCTGATAAGTTTCTAACATGTATTATATAAAACTTGATAGCTTTGGAAATTCTATAATAGCAGCAAAAAAACGAGCGCAAATACTGACTCATATTTCTGTGACACAATCTATTTTTTGCAATTTTCTTCAAGTTTCATATCATTAGTATAGTCTATTTAAGATAATTACGATTGATTTTTAGACGTAGCTTGAAAGTTGTAATCTCAATTTCAATCAAATAATATAATACCATAACTCTTTTCATATAAAGTAGACATATAACAATTACAGAGTAATAATATACAAAATAAAATTAAAAAAACTATATACCAAACACATGCACATTCATATATAAACACACTTTTAATCAGATCTCTTTCCGGACTTTATCAATTATAATAATATCAACTACAATAATAACTGACTTATAAATTAGATGTCACAGAAACATTTTACATCTGATCATATACAAATATTACCAATAAAATCGATATCGCGAATATAATTATATTTACAAGTGACAATCGAACAATGTCGCCCGCGACACGAGGCGCAAATGGCACATTAATTCGCGTCGCTGCATATCGATAATATTCTGAATTCTGTTGCGGAAATATTCGTGCGATAAAATAATCGTGCCGTTTAAACGATGCATGAGTAATCAAATTCTACTCGTCGAATGTACGCATTACACAGTAACACGTTTTTGTATTTTGAAATTTTCGCTAAAGACAATTGCCAAACGATGAAATATATGTAAAAAAAAATCGAGGTCAGTTACATAATGTAATGTCCACTGTTCACGTAGTTTTTTAATGAGAAATTTCTTGAAAGAAAAGTCATGAAAAAAGAAGTTAATTATCTATTATTCTACTATTCGAATTAATTATTATTAAATTAATCAAATGACAGATTTTTAGTAGATTTTCTAGTAAGAAAAAAATCTTAATTTATTATAAAATCTACCATCAAAATAAATTGTTAAAATAATGCGTATAAAGATAGATACACACAATATACGAGATTACAGTATTTAAATTCCTTATAATTTTTTACTATTGAGAGAAAGAAAGAAGGGGAGGCTACATTATTTCGATCGATCTGATCGATAGAATGTGTTCTCATCTTCGCTTATTAGGAAAATAGCAAGAGAAGTAATATTCAAACACGGAAAAACTCTTTTACATACTTCAAGTTTGATTTCAAAACGAATGAAATAGTAAAAATCGTGACGATTTCATTGAAAGGAAATAAATATGTGTAGTATTAAAATATTAGCTAATGTTAAAATTAATTAATGCTACGCTACCTGTGCAATGTTTATTCTTATTTTATGTTTATATTTATAAGAGAGTTGTTCGTTTTCAGGCCTTCAATTTTCAAGTGGCAACTGATTCCAACAAAATACTGCAGTTGCGGAATATCATGTATATACGGTATATTTACTTTCCGGTGGATTCTCCGCAACATTAAACTTGGCCTTCGCGGAAATATCGACGTCCTTGAACTTAATTACGATGTAACTAAAGCGTGCACGATCGATCAAATTCAATCGAAACTCGGTCGTGATAATCTAAACTTCGCTATGTATTCCGTGTAAATTTCTGTAATAGTTGTTCATTGCTGTAATTCACTTCAACGATGTTCGCGAGAAAAGCACGGAATATACAAGCGATATGCTACGACATCAATCTAGTTAATAAGACATCTTAGTTTTATTTCGCACGAATGAAATAGTAAAAAATCGTGACAATTTCGTTAAAAAAAAATAAATGTGCCAAAAACGTTCTGTTTTTTTTTCCTTTTAAAAACTAACAAACACTTTAACATTTTTTCCTTTGTTGCCTAAATTATATAAGCCAGAATATCTATAAGCCATATCTAAAAATTTTATTTCCTAACTGCTTTTATCACGAGGAATTTGTATTATTCATTTTTTTACGCTAATGTAACTTCTTTTAAGAAGATATGATCGAAAAATTAAAATGCTTAAAAATTATTTAGCAAAACTAATGTTATATTAAAATTTCAAACCAATTGACTATGCTTCTAAAAAAGTTTCTAAAAAAATAAAAGTTAGATAGTTTTATACATGGCATCTTATGAAAATAGGAAAATATATCAAACGGACTGATCATATTATATTACTTTTTAAAATGCTTTGATATACATGAAACTTTTATAAATAGGTAGGACACAACCTTTTTTTATTTCTTTGCAAAAATTTAACTCTATTCACCACGTAGATTGCTCGTACAAGCCGATAAAAGTAAGTGCAAAGTGCTTATTTGATTAATTGATAAAGAAATCCGTAAAAACTTGGCAACGCTGTTAATCAAGATGGTAAAATATACAACCTCTTCCTACTTCTACACACATATAGTATTGAATAATCTTCAAAGTTTGCATTAATTTAATTCAATTCAGCTAATCTAGCGTCAAGAAATTACCAATCGCTTTCAGAAGTGTAATGTTGCCAAGCGATCGATAATTTTTTAATACAAAACATTAAATTATTCATATTTTTAACATTAATAATATTAGCATTAATAATATTAGCATTAATATTATAATACGGAATTAAAAACTAGTATTTTTACTTTTTTATCATGATAAATCATAAGATAACTTTTTAATTTAAAAAATTTACATATTCATATGTTGGTATTTTATCATGCCAATGCAAGGATAGGAGTCCCTCCCCCTTCCCCATCTACAAATGCTTGATCATTCCTCCTTAAATAGAATATACTGCGAATTGCTTTTTCATCATTCTAATTACAAATTATAATGTAAAGCATAATATTATACAAAAAAACACACTGATATTTCTACAAAGTTGATTGCACAACTCAGAAAATCATAGCTATCTCGTAAAAGATAGAGCGCAGAAAAATTACTCATTTCGACGCAACGTGCAATACTAATTGGTTGTTTATTTTCAAATTTAACGTCATTCCACAGGGCTCGGAGAATTTGACGTCGATCGACGATATTAAATCGACATGTTATGTAAACCTTGCATAAATGCAAATCGGTCGTACGTTACCTCGAGTATCTTCTGCTGCAGCGCGTGGCCGTGTAGGTTGGAGGTGTCCGCGGCTGCAGCGTGATAAGCACCGGAAGTCAAGGTGGCCGTGGCCGCGCCTCCTCCGCCACCGGCGCCCAAATCCCGCGGTCGCGGCATCGGAGAGCCCGGCGTGTCTCTGGCCATCTCTATGCACATGTAACAACGACAATACACGTCCGGTAGCATGCCTCGGTGGTGGTGGCCGCCACCACCCCCGTATTGCTGGTGGTGGATCTTTCCGCGATGGTGAGGTGTACCGACGATCTTTACGTTCGAACTTTCCGCGCGCGAATATCGATCGAATGCGCTCGCCCGCTGCATGTGGATCCTCATAGTTTGTTTGTTTGTTTTTTTTTTTTTTGTAGAATGTTCCTTCCTCGGTCTTTTTATCGATCTTTTCTACCGATACCGATTAATTGATTTTTCGCACGGCAAATTAAGCTCGAACCGAGTTTTCACGATGATCTCGATGAGATAGGCACGGTGCTTTATCTACCGGATCAAAATACGCGAGTATAATTTGCGTGAGAAAGAAGGCGATCAATCGAGATTAGAAGTCGTAACAACTGATATTAAACTCAATCTCGCTTTAAAGCACTCTCTCGCTGCATTCCTTCCATTACTGTCTCGCTGAAAAATCACTTCCAGCCTCACTAACGTCTCGATGATGATTAGCTTCTTCGATAATACAAAAATAATACACAAAATATGAAAAAAATTCACTTGTTGTCACCTAAGTGCTGATGGTTTGATCGTTTTTGTACATTAAGAATACAATATCACTCACATCCAGTCAAACGTGCGAGTTATCGAAAGAAGAAATCATTTATCGTCATCACGAGTTAGGAGATGTTGAGGAAAAAGATGGAGATCCCCTATTTTTTGCACCGCTTGCATTTTCAAACAAGAGTTTCTCGGAAAAACACGCAATTACACCAATCACGTGCGTCTTTTTCTTCTGTTTCCGGATAGGTCAATTTCGGGGCCTAGCGGCCCGCGAGAACGTGGTGCCCCCTCTCTTCTTGGGCCCTCCCATCGCGTCCGGCTCGTCCGAACAAGAGACGACACCGCGTGTTCCCTCCCGTTCACCCCGCGATATCCTGCGGCGAGGAGGAAACCGTGGAATCCGAGCGCGTGTTGCCGCGGCGATGTTTATCGCCTCGACTCGCGGCGCGATAGCGCAGCTATTTTTAGCATTTGTTACGCACGCGTACGCGCCGCACGAGCGGACCACTTATCGTTCGCTTGATTTGCGCGACTCTCCCACTTTTTTCCTTTCGCGCCTGATCGCGTCTTCCTCGAGCCTTCACAACCCTGATACAGATATTTTTTAAAGCTTCGCTTTCGCGAGACTCGAAACCTCGAGCCTCGAAGTGGGAGGATTGTCGGAGACAACCACCTGCAGCCACTTCTTATCGCTGGAGATCCAAGTTCAAACTCCCTCACGCACCACCACACGGTTATCTATTACTACGTCGTCGAGGTGTTCGTAACTGTATCGAACGAAAGGACGGTCTGCTTTTGTAGGAAACTTTTTTCCGCGAACAAACTACGAAATTTCCAAGTCCAGGTGTCAGTCAGTAAAAAACCGTTCACATATTCCGGTTATCCGAAAGCTACAAGTTCACTTCAACCATGCACTCTTTATCTTAAATTGTTGCTCCTCCGCGCTTTACTGCCAATCCGTGCGAGTTTTTACTCCGATTTTCGCCGGAAACCCGCGTGTTCGCCACGGAGCTTCACAGGTGGGATCTGTGCCGCGACCGCGGTCTGGCGATCTGACACAGCGTTTTCTCGCGTCTCGCTATCCCGGAACGTGCACTCGCACGCGCGTGCAGGAAACGAGGAGGGACGAGGAGAGGAGGAGCTTTATATACGCCGCTCAGCTCGGCAAAAGCAACGGTCAGCGCTAAATTTAGCTCGCGCTGGAGGCGATTACGCGAGCCTGGGAGCAAAGATGAGGTGAGACAAAGAGGAAGGGGGCGAGAGGGAAAGACCGCGAGCGGAAGGGAACAACCGAGCGGAGAACTCAAAACTGTCCGCTCGGTAGACGGATCGCGACTGAACGGTCGCGACCACAAGCGACTCTGATAATGCCTCATTATTCGTGATGGGAGAGGTACTGAGCAGCGCAAGCGGTGAGGCGCAACGAAGCGAGGAACCGCGGCTATTGGCCAATCATGAGTGACTCTTGGTCGCGTTCACGTGTTCTCCACTCGATTCTAATAACATTAACGCGAGTAACGAAGAAACCTGTCGCGTGCAACGTAAATTAAGTCCGAAATAGAAAATTTCTATCAAGTACAATTGGCGACGCGTTAACTGGCTACTGAGCGAGCGACGATAATAAGTGATAATAAGATTTTTGAACTCCCGTATTTTTTGGACTCATCGGGACCGCTTCTCTGACTTCTCATTCAGTCCATGTTTTCACTTATATTCTAACCAACAACTGTAAAAACAGTTTACAAACTTTTTTCCTTTTTGTCTAGGTTATCTTGTATTATTTATTCTTTAATAATAATATTGTGGGAAACTGAAACTTTTTCAAACAAAGGCTAAATCTAGAATTAAAGCTAAAGTCTGAAAGTTAAAGGTTAAAGATTGATAGATGGAAGATACTTGATATTCACTTTAGATTCTATTTCTATTTCTTTTAAGAATGTGTACTGAGTCGATATGAATAAGGTCATGTTTTTTAGAATTTTTGTGAAAGATAAAATTTTCTTCTTAAAATCAACATGAATTTGTCATTCAAAATAATTTATTGTTCAAAACACTTCTTAATCTCTCATAAACACCTCTTTTGCATTACAATCAGATCAATCTAACAAATGCTATCGTGTATTTCTTAACAATAATATGACAAAGATAATTGAAGATAAAGATTGAAGAGAACTTTGCAAGTCAATATAATTGAAACATTAATTTAGCAAGCATTTTTTTGAGTTGCAATTCGATTTGTTTGTAAATAGTTTTATAAAATCAAAATTAATATTATTAATACACATAAGAGACAAAATATATGAACAAGATTTGATATTATGCACACAGAATGCGTGTGTTACATATACATAAAACACACATACACATTTATTTTTTATATTTAATATACAATATTTTTTAAATATTTTGATACATTAAAAGATGACGTTTTTCTCCAATTTTCTTTTAAAGTTTCTTTTTCTAATATATCATATTTTCCAAATAATTAACTTTATATGAATCAGATATGTATTAAATATGTAAATAAATTCGAGAGAAGGCTTCAATTCTCTAAAATCTCCAATAAAATACTCTATAATATGTCAAAGCTTATCGCTGAGAAATGGGCTACGAATTGGATAATGTTTTTTTTATTAATATCGTAATATGTATACATATATATTCGATTTTATATGTCAAAGATCAAATACGGATTAATGACGAAGATAGTAAAAAATACGCTTTTGCGTTTTGTTCGTTCAAGAACGACCAAGAGCAAAAACCACGAAATGGAAGTTTGTTTACAATGCTCAAGACTATCGAATTTATTAGCTGCTTATAAATACAGATACACGTGAATATTTAAAAAAACTATTGATAGTGTAAAACATTTTAATAGCTTCAACGAATCTACAATTAGATGTACAAATAATTATCAGTAATGTATGAAAATAAAGTTATCATCTTAAATTTAATCGTGTGGTATTAAATGTTTTCTTCAAAAGTTTTTGTTTTTAATTACATAATGAGACACATGGCTCTTGAAGTATTCATGATTATGCTACGTCGTATATGCAGTGTATAATCGCTTTGTATAAATTAAGTTTTTATTTACAATTCTTTATCTAGATATTACATGTTATTTTTAATTTTGTAATAATAAATGTGCATTTTTTAACTATAATAGAACCAATAATACAATTGATGATGAAAATGAATAAAAATTAACTAAAAAAACAACTTTTTGTAATTTTTCTATCTTTAGAAAAACTTGGGAAAAAAATATTTTATAAACAAGTAGTTTGTAACAACCAATAATTTATACCTCTGTGTGTGTGTGCACGCGCGCGCGCGCGCGCGCGCGCGTGCACACATATATACGCTATATTTTTTGTATTATGTATTACGTATCTTATAAAATGTATTATGTATGAATAATTATAAACAGATCTATGTAAAAAAAAGATGTATATTAGTGAGAAGGTTTAGTTACTAGATAAAAGATAAAAAAATTGATCATTGTATTCTCTGTAATAATGACGTTGATCGAATGATAAAATTGAAGGTTGACCCAGCAAACTTGAAATTTATAGATGTACAAACGGTTTGACAGTAATATTCCTCTCTCGTCTTTCCACACATCGATTATGGGTTATACCGGTTATACCAGTTATACCAGTTGTTACGACTTGAAAATAACATTTGTATTTCCAAAATCTTTTGCCAAAATCTATTTGCTCTTTTTTATCCACGACTGCGTCATACGCACATATAAGTATCTTTCGGATACTTAACATAAAATTGCAGGTGTTCAACAATGAATTAAATTTAAACTAATGAACAGTTTATTCCGAATTTTAGTATAGCGTTTCCGAAATATTGAGTAAATTATTTATTAAAATTGTTAATAAAACTAATTCATTGGTGATAGAAATTGACGATCGGAATAATTTGTATTTGTATATTTTACATATTTTTATATATTTTACATATTTTTATATATATTTTATTTATTTGTATATTTGTATATTTTTCATTCTAGACCATATTTTCAAAATATATCGCGTTTGTTTTAAATAAAGTATAATTTCTATAATTCAAATCCTCAACAAAATTTGAATTTGTGTCATCTGAATTTTAGATTCATTCGAAAAAAATTTAAAAAAAATTTCATTCATTGTTATAAATTATAAATCAAATGCCATCGCTGGGTATGCATGTAAGTATGTGTGTGCAAGTTATAAATTACACCTATTTTCGGTAAAAATCATAATAAAATCATATAAATTAGAATAAAAAGAGAGCGGGAGAATAAAAAATATTCTGATCTTTTTTTTCTAAATTGCAATTTCCCGTGTCACACATATATATATGGATTTGAGATCTTCGATGATCTAACATAAATTGATTTGAATTATAGAGACTTATACATTTAAATATGTGCAAATAATTAATAACTTGTAAAAGAAAAAAAGAAAATAATTTTATGGATTAATAAATAGAGAAAATGCTCACCCTTCTGCGGCAGATGTGTGAAAGCGGACGTGATCTCGACACTTCTATAACCCACGTCTTCTGAAACAAATTAGAAGTTGTACAAAACCGACCGTTACACTACAGAAAAACCAAGGAGGTGGGGGAGGTGGGGGTGGGAACGGCATATTTTTAGCTTATCGCACTTTTAAATTGATGCAACCTGCATCAATTTGTAAATAAATGTTGCAATGCGCGAGAAGCATGTTGTGGATATACATATAATGGCGGTTATCGATTGACGTCGGTTTATCCGAGACGCGGAAAGAGATGCCCCGGACTGAAGCAAACTATCGTGAACTGTTATATCATGATTGATAATACTATCTTAGACGCGTCACATACTCCTATTATATGACCGATCGGTTTTATCTTTGATCGTAAATTCCTATAATTTTACATGATTTTTATTTGATCTTTTACGAATGCACAGATAATCGAATAAAAAGTCACTTCTTGATACAACAGTATTTGTATTCGATAAGAATCGAGGCCGATCATTGATTGTACATGCGTCTAAGTCATTACCAAGCGTGAAATGATCTTTTTGTGTAAATTTTATAAAACAGTAGGTTTTAAATTTTAGTAGATTTAATAAGTAAATTTAATAAGTTAAATTTTAATCTTGAAATGGATAAAGAGCTGTTTCCAGATACAAAATATTTAATTTCTCATCAGTTTAATAAAATACAGATTTTTTCATATTATACATGTATCTATAATTATAGTTTTCTCATTTTTTAAATCACTTTTTACATTTTGTAACAATAAAAGTTAATAAACAAAAAACAAATCTAAAAAAAGACAAGAAAAATCCAACAAAAGCTTTCTAACTCAAATCTTCGAAATTCTATTTCAAAAAGATATGATACATTTAAAATTGATAATTAAATTTTAATTATTCTGATACATAAATTAGAGTAAATTCATGAAGAATGCTATAATTCGCAAACGCAATAATTTCATTTATATCAAAGTAAATTTTTCTTTCGTATTAAACAAGAATTTGTAACATGTGCTTGTGAATCTTCCCAATTTATTTTTCAAAATCGACGATTAAATTTTTATCCAAACACATTTTACAAAATGCTCTCCAGTACAAAAAGAAAATGATTTGAGATGCATTGTCTGCCGTGCACCGCGTTAATCTTGGGCGTGCTAGTCGCAAGTCGAGCTGCTTCGCGATTAGATAAGACAGGCACCACTACCACCTTTTCGTATGTTTCATCCAAAACGTCTCGCTTACCGCAAACCCGAGTGACGTAGAATCATTCTCAGGTTTCGAACGGCGACGAACGAACCAATAAATAGCCTTATCACCGCAAATCAAGAATGCAATCCAATACTTATCACATAGTTCGTCATTGATCGCTCAATTATCAAAAAATTTTTTTTAATATTTCAGAATTTCAATTATTTAACTATGTAACATCAAGTGTTTAGATTCGTAATGTTTTCTAATTATTATTTTCGATTATTCATTTTCGTTAAAGCCAATTTTTTGGCATTTTTCAAAAAGCCAAATATTTATTATATTTCAAATTTATATCAAATTTTTTATATTCTTTTAAAAGTACACATTCGAAAGTTTTGTGCAAAGAATAATATTTTTGAATAAAGAAAAATAAGAATTCATTATTTAATTGGACCTAAAAGATCAGTAGCTGTGTATCGTATAAAAACCATTTTCAATTACGTCATATCAAGAAAAAAGATTGACTCTAGATTGATCCAAGAATCTATTCTTGATCGATGAGAAAATCTGTTTCGTTTCATTTAAGTAGATACTGGAAAATCTCTAGTGACTCTACAGCGAATCGAATGGCTCATGTTTGATAAAAAAATGAATTATGTTGTTTTTTAAATAGCGATATTAAATTTGACTGCGATATATTTGTGTACTCGCGTATATAACAGCAGATAAATCTAAAAAAAGAAATTTGATTAATACGAATATGTTTAAAAGATCACAATCAAGATATTCTTATCGATTACCAGACGACATATCGCTCTGATGATCTATTGATCGTTATTGTACATCTTTTGTTCATCCTTCGGATCGAGTCTACACGTGTATGTACAACAATCACAAAGTCACCAGGTCTATTTTTAGAACGAAGGCCGTAATAGTCCGACGAGTGTCGGCACAGTCATCGCGATGACCTTAGTATCGCATACGCCGCTGATCTATTATTATTAAAGATTAATCACCATTTTATCGGCTACGGCTTGTTATACCTGAATAGCTTGCATATTCTGCGATTACGCGGCGAAACGAAGATTGAATAGCGCAACCATCTCTTAAAGCTCAGTATTCTGAGAAATAATGAATGTAATCGAAATCTAAGATTAGATACAGAATGCACGTCTTGAACGATATTCCAAAAAATATACGAAACAAACACTTCACTGATGTATTCTTTTAACATTCAATGCCCTTCGCAATTAAATATTAAAGAAGATTTATTAAAGATTTGTTAAATCAAAAAAACAAAAAAATAAAATATTTTAACCTGTAATTTAATTTACAAAAAATATTCTAGTTTTCAATTTATATTTTACTTTTTTGAGATTTATTTAAAATATTTCTAGGCAAATCTCTGAAAATTTTTCTCTTGATTTTTAATTTATATTTTATTGCGGAAGATCGACAAATCCGGTATCAAAGATGTATCTTAAAGTATTCTTAAAATAATATTTTTTATATTTCTGTAGTATTTTAGCGTGAAATATTCTTTAGATATTAAGGACGTAACATTAATAATTAAGTTCTTTATAAATTTGATTAAAGAAAATATAAAATTAGATTTAACTTAAAATCTCACAAAAAAGAGAAAATGAAGAGAAATTCCATAAAGTATAAATAACTTTTGATGTACCATTGTATTTAAAATTAAACAGATAACCTGATGATTTCACAAGTTACGACGAATAAACTGTGAGCGTCGCACATATTCACTTTTGTTGCAACGTATTTATAGAACGATGACTCTATCGAGACAAAGAGCCAATAAATATTGATAATAATCGTTGGCCTCCCACCGCAAGCGTGTGCATGTGTTTATGCGTGTATCCCCTCCGTCAACCTCGACGGATATCGGCAATTTTAAATGTGAGAGAACCGGTAAGTTTGCGAGAAGCCGATTGCGTTCGCGCTCCTTTGTCGTTCGCGATAAAGTAAGATCAGACACTAAAAATTTATAAGGCATTCGTTTTTAAACGCCCACCACAACTCCGATGATGGTTACCACCCAGGAGACAAATCGTAACTGATTCTGAAACGCCGACAAAATCACACGAACATAATCTATCGAAATTTTATCATGTCTTCGCCCAGTTCCATAAAATCGTGTCTGGAGCTCATAAAATCCGATAGAATGTCCCATTGGATCATAGGAGACGATCATCTCGTTTATCACACCACTTGCGGCTGCAATTGTTAATGAGATTTACGGCTCGTTAAAGACTCTTACAATCTCACGCTGTCATACTTCGTCTAAAGGAATTTATTTTCTAATCATATTGTCAAGTGAAAATTTTTACATAACATGCGGTGCATAAATATAATTAACAGTATATCTAATTCGCAAGATGGTTACGAACTCTGCACTCTTTCCTCCCTTTGATTTAAATATTTAAAAAGCTGGTTACTTTTATAAATGATGATAATTTTATAAAATTTTTACAAATTTTATATTTTCTTGAAAATTGAATATAATATGTATAGATTTAGAAACTCAAAATCTAAAAAGCATCCTATTCAAATACTCAATAATGAATTGAACTGTATAATGACTGAAAGTATAAGAATAACATCGTTGAAGCTCCTTATCATGAACAGTTTTTGAAATAAAAGCAACTTTACATTTTAAAATGACGGTCACAGACTACATTGCGCACATCTTACAAGCATTCGTCTTCGTTATTAATTAATGGAATATACGCAATGAGATAATTTGTTTTATAAAACAAGAATTATTTATACTGTATTAATTACGTACACTAATGATGCCCCCAGTAAGGGTCGCTTGTATCATATTGTTTTAATTTGACGACATAAATATTTAGCATGTTCAGCTACCTCGGTTCGTAAGCCCACTTATTTATTTATCATTGTTGTTTGAATTCAACCTTCCAATCTTTATATTAATCAATTTCTTTTGTAAAATATTTATAAAAATTCGATTCTCTTCAGAAAATATTTAGATAAATGGTATCAATAATGTTAAAGCTGCTAAATTTCGTGTGGCCTCTCATGCGATGACACTTACGAAGTTATCAAATGTGCTTATGTTTTCAAGAGAATATCAACAATTTCCAGCCGAATAGCTGTAATCTTTATTTTCTATCAACATGCACGGGTTGGATTTCATAAATTGTAATTCGTGATTGGTGGTATTGGAGATAGTCCCTACAGATCACATAGCTCTCCTATTATTTAGGAGAGTCTGTCATTCAGGGATACCCGGTACCAACATTTGAAAGAGATCGATTGCCTCTCCAACTTCCGCTCCAGGATTTTTCAGCGACGGCGCCGAAACTGCTCTCGGAAGGCTGCGAGAGCTGGCTGCGAAAGAATGCACCAGCCGGCAAGCTGCAGCACTTACAGTGAAACGAAATGGGCCGAGAGGGAAGGAAAGTGAGCGAGATGAGTGCTGTGAGTTAGCGAGCGAGTGAGGGAGCGAGAGAGCGTACAAGCGGAGGTCACTGCACGGCGCATTCCTTCGAGTCAAGTCCAAGGTTAATCCTGAGGAAGAGGGCCCTCCGTCTCGCCGCCCCGTTAGTTCTCTCTCTCTTTGCTTTGGTGCATCGCGCCATCCGTGGTCTTACGCGTTTTCATTCTTCCATCCGGGAAAGGTGCGTCGAGAGGCATTAGACAAACTTAACCGCAGTTTATCTAGGTAGATATACGGCAACAATTTGCCGATACGACGACTATTTGCCAATTGAATTAGAAGATTGAAGTATCGGAAGAATTGTCGAGTGTTGCAATATCTGCTAATGTGTGCGACATCCATATCGATCATGACGGTGCCAATTGATCTCATATCGCAGTTTCGACGGAGGAAACTCATTGTGAGAACTTTGAAGAGTCGCGTTAAAAAAAAGACAAGTATTGAAAATTATGTAACTGATTAAAAGGGGGATTGCATAATTAAAACGACTGTTTATTACAGATCATCTTTTTGTTCAATAAAAAGAAATGTCGGATATTTCTTGTCTCTATGTGCAGTAAGACCTTTAACAGCTAGAAAAGTTATTAAATCTATATATCTATTGCAAATCAAATAGAAGTATACATGTATATTTTTCATATTTACACATGCATATTTAAACTTTTACACCCATATTTTAATCAAAATATGGAAAACAAACATAAGAAAATGTTTCAAGTAAAATAACTTTTACTAGCAAAAATATGTATGTATCAGAAGTTAATACTAACTACATATTTGTCAAAGCAAATGTTTGATCAACAAAACCATCAGCAAAATAGCTATGACACTTTTTTCTAATAATTCATCCAATATTCAGCGTTTGAAACGTGAATAAGCTCTAGTGGAAGGCAGCGCCGACTAATGTAGAGTATTACATAATACATTTACAATGGTTGATTAATTAATTAAAAATTAATTCAAAATGTTAATCACATTAACGTGTCCTAACATCCCGCTAACATGTCTTTAATTAACGTGCCAACAATAGTTCTTAGTATTAATAATTAAATAATAATTAATAATTAAAAATTAATAATTAAAAAGAAACATTACATGTTTTTTCGCATTTTGACCTGCAATAGTATTAATGACGAAACTAAATTTTCATTAAAAAAAGAAAAGTAACTTGTAAATCAAAATCATTGACTAAAATTTTGTATATTAATATTGAGACTGTTAGTGTCTAGATCGTTAACGGTTTTTATTAATAGCGCGCATATTAATCTTTATTCTATTCAATTATCAATAATATTCGCTAAACTAAATATTAGCTAAGCTCGAATATTTTTCATAATTGCATGTGATTCACTGCGAATGTAACATTTGCTTAAAAACTGTTAATGAAAAAGAAAAATGAAAAAGATTTGTTTGATTTATCGAAACTGGTTATAGTGAATATTTCAAAGAGAAATCTTTTGTGTTATCGCACTACCGCACTAATTTCATTACAATACAAACTGTTACGTTCAATTTCACGATTCAAGATTTAAGATTCACAATTCACGATTTGCGAGAAAAATACTCCAATTTCGCTGGTGGAGATTTGTGAATTTTTCACGCGTTCGATAGCCATCCGATGTTGAAAATACAGAATATGAAAATGCAAAAATTTTAACGAAAAGCTTAACAAAAAATTCGTCGATACAACAAAAATATGTGAAATTGCACGAATCGCGTAATATATATACGAGCTTCGGCGCGCGAACTTATGCACACAGAAAACCGAAGCCAGAAATACCTGGCTGCTAGAAGTTAAATTATTCAGGAAACTTCGTGCGATTCGCAGATATTCTCGGAAAGTGCTCGATCGACGCACAGAGGGAACAAAGTTACATAAAACGTAAATCGTGATCAAATCGCGTATCAACTAAAAGGTAATGCAAATTATTATACAAAAAAATTCCTTTAAATGTTACTTCAAAATGTCACATTAACTGTCTTTAATTAACATGTCAGTAATAGTTCTTTTGTATTATTAATGATTGAAAAGAAACATTACCTACATGTTTTCTTACATTTTGACCTGTAATGGTATCAATGACGAAACTAAATTTTATGAGAGAAAAGAAACTTGTAAATCAAATGACGTGTAAAACATAATAAAGAAATTAATTTAAATATTTTTGCATGTAGTGAACACATCTCGAATTTTCCTTCATTAAATACGCGGTAAGCTATTATTTTAATTAATGGAATTATCTTTGCCAACGATCTTATAGCAATTAAAATTGATGGTAGATTTCATATTACCAAGTTTTCAATTGACAAAACATGCGTGATGTAAGAATGTTACGTAGCATTTTGGAAGGATCATTTGTCTGTAATTATAGAATAATTCACGTAATCGGTCATTCAATATGAAATTACGCGATCAGTGTCTTCCTTGCGCGAATCTATTTTCGCACGATTGTACCGAATCAAGATGTCATTTTTGCAGAAATGTGCGACGTCTCATAATGCAATCAAAAGAATCTGTTATATTTTGATGCTCGCACAAAGTATTTCAAATCTATCTGAATGTTAATATTTTCATAGAATGCTATATTCAATTTTACAGTTGCACGTGTGCGATGGAATAAAAACAACATAACTCAAGGAATACAAAAATAATATTCCTTTCCTAATCAAGAAACGATAATAATATCGTCCAAGTATCGTAAAGCTACTAAACGACAAGACACGTGAATAGTTCTATCCATTTAGAAATAAATAAAAATAAAATTACAATAGCGAGAAGCAATTATCTGTTACAAATCGATAACTTAATACAAAATGGCATCAAAATGCTGTTTATTATAAATCAAATGACATGTAAAATATAATAAAGAAATTAAGTATTTTTGCATGCAACGAACGCATCTCTAATTTTCCTTCATTAAATATGCGATAAGCTATTATTCTAATTAATGAAACTGTCTTTGCCAACAAATTTGCAGGTCATCTTTGAAATAATTATCTCTTAATCAATTGCATGCAGAACAAGTTGTTGATATTCGTGGTTTTCCCGTCACGATTTCGCGATTCGACGATATCAATTTTATGAAACCGCTATTACTTTTCGTTGGAAGCATTACACGTCAGTGGTACACCAAGCGGCGCGGCAAGTAGCGAGTGCATTGAAACTCGTCGTCCGGTTCTATCGCGATGCATTTTCTGTGGCGACCGGCTCTCTTTGTGCTGGAACTCTGCGTGCGAGCTACAGCGGCGTCGCGGCGCTCATCGACGCCGTCTCCGCGATGTTGCGAATAACAGACGATAGCACAGCGCGACATACATTTTTAAAAACATTAGCGCCTGCCCGACACTTGCCACAGCATGCAGAGTCGATGCATTCACCGAGCGGCCGCGTTTTAACGCCTGCGAGGAAAGAATAGACGCGACATTTCGCAGCTTATGCACTTGCTCGATACCTGCATAATATCTCCATCCAATACGAGCACGGGTGGAAAAAAATAAAGAACGCGCGCCCGATAAAAATTCAATTCGTGAAATAATTCTCGATTTATTGAATATGATAAATATATATTCTTTACATGAGCAGAAAATATCCTATATTAATCTAATTAAAAGTACACGACACAATGCATCGTTTTTTTTTCTTTTCTTGGTTCTTACCACGCTGAGAGAGCAGTATTTGATTTTCGAATTTTACTCCTTAAATTGAAAGTTTATTGGCTAACAACATTATACTTTCGTCGTTGCAAATTAAAAACTTCTCTCGATGTAACGAGGAAAAGCAGTTTGAAATCTCTTTAACACTTCACATGTCAATTGCATTAAATTGGATTACATCAGCGTTATAATAACGTTCTGATTTCGAATTCTTTGAGAAGCACGAAAAATGAAAAAGAAGAAGCGGTTTAGAAAAGATGTTTGAGCACCCTTTGAAGTGTTTGATTAGTATTCCTCTTATCGTGCAAAAAGTTCTAGCGTGTGCAAAATTGGATCTTTGAACAATCGTGCATCGATCTTGTGATA
The DNA here is from genome assembly GCA_901521435.1 of Crematogaster levior. NCBI lineage: Eukaryota > Metazoa > Arthropoda > Insecta > Hymenoptera > Formicidae > Crematogaster > Crematogaster levior. The sequence goes on from CABEGB010000807.1 coordinate 79,835, forward strand.
TACGCGAAAAGTTTGTGCGCGTGTGCGAGACAAATTGCACGACTTCGCTTGCACACCTGCGAGTCACGTGACTCGCGTGCCTCGATCTCATGTCCCCGTGAAAATTGGCACGCTATGCCAGAATGTGTATCAGCGATGTGTATCGGTGGATGAGCCGTGTTTTGTCAGCTTTTCACAACTCCGCAAGGTTACGCTTTCCCTAAACCGCTGAAGTAGAGAATTTTATCAATATCCATTCGCTTCAAAAAGATCAACTTTACTAGCTCGTTCAGGCATTCTTGGTGTATGCGCGCGTACATAAAACCTAGACTCATCAATATGACTTGCCGCTCAATTTTATAAAAAAAATTAATAATTTAGTTCCTTTGTATCTCATTTGTATTTGTATATTATAGTTTGTACCTCAAAAAATAAAAAAAAGTGGAACGATTTAAAAAAAAGGTCAGCGCTCAAGATATTTTCATTTCATTAACGGTCTTAGAGAATCGTTTGTACCTCTTTTCGTTTCATATATACTTCAAGGGAGCTCGAAAGTAATATAGCATTTTTCAATTTTTGGACTTAATGCTATAATAAAACGGCAGATCTATTATTTTTTATGATATCGCAAAATAGCTAACAGGGTTCGATAGAGAATTGTTTGTATTTACTTTTCGTTTTTCCGTAAAAATAATGGATGCCGTTAGAGTTATGAACATAAATTTTAAATTATTTATAAATATAAATAATTAGTATAGTATAAATTTAAAAAAATTGAAAAATGTACTTCCGAACTCCTTGATGTACGAATGAAAAGAGGTACAAACGAGTATAAATTCTTTAGACCAAGAATTATATTATTATTAATTTTTTAAAATAAAGTCGGCGCCAAGTTCATCGGTCCTAAGCTCTGATATCTTAATTTTAATTTGTAATTTTAATCAACTGCATCTCTTTCTTTTATCTATAAATCTTATATTTCTTACATTTATAAATATGTATTTTAATATTAAAAAATTTGGGAACAAAGCTAACAATATAAACATATTTAAATATGTGCAATCAAATTTCAATCAGAAAAATTAAAATAAAATGCGACTAGTTCATACTTTTGAGACGTTGAATATTTTATGTCACGTATGTATAACGTAATCGCGTATGTGTTAATATAATAATTTAATTTTTGACAGATATAGATTATCGAACTGTTCATTTCTTGTCTCTTGTGGAAGTGAAACATTCAGGAATTTATATCAATGCCATTAAGGTACATTATTCCCATTCCTCCGCATTACGATGTAGCGATGGACATCTCTCGCAACGGTAGATTTTATTTAATGCAACCCGAGCCTCGTCAGAGCCAGTTGGGCTGCAATGCGTAGAGTGCGTCGACGAGCAAAGACAATTAGGGCCCACATTAATTAAGGTAATTGCACCGCACGAGCAACCTCCTACAAAGTGTTCTCTCCGGATGTACGCACTTAAACCCCGCCTAACTGCTAATTACAATAAATATTATATCCTCGACATGGTGTTCGATCATCTTCTTCCCACAGACCGCAGAAAATAAGAATAATGTTTTTTTCCTTGAGAAGATATCGATGAGCTTGTCATTAGCGATTATAAAAAGCAAAAAGATATTGTAGACTAGCGCTGACATCCGAGAAAAGTTTGATGTATTGCTTAAGGTTTAATTCATTAAGTTTTCATATCTCTCAAAAATATAATCTGTATACAAGTAAATTATACTTCTCACAAAATTCTTTTCTTCTATTATATTATTATGTTTTATCATTTATTTATGTACAAGAATATATTGCAAAATATTTTCTCTTCATGCACACATTTGCATTGGTTAAAATCTTTTGTTAAAGTCATAGATTTCATCATGAGGGGATTAATGTAGAGGATTTAAGAGATTAAGAAACCAAAAATTTCTATATTAATTATTCATATATAATCTATTGATATATTAATTAATATGTTAAATAGTGTAATTAAATAGTGAAAATAGGATAAGTTTTATTTAAATAATATCTATCCATCCTCTAACTTTGTTACCGAAGATTTTGAAGTCTGGTGAACTCTATTCTAACTACTGCGATCAGACCTACTGAGAATTCTGGCGGAGAAATGACGTTTCTGGCAACGATCCCGTCGACTTGAACGCGCACTTCGTGTAAGGGACATGACAACGTTTGCTATCTAATTTTCACGCACGATTTCTCGCTATCCTCGACCCGATTGTCTTCGCGGCCACATATATCGTGTCAGGGAAATTGATGCAGATTAGAAAAAGAATGAATAGCCATTTGCAAAAAATCGATGAAAACGAAACGTTGTCTCAACACAAATAAATGAATAAATTCATGGATTGACCAAATTATACTGTTGAATTATACTGACTTTACGATTTCTTGTTTAATACGAAAAGTTAAGTAATAAGAATATAAAGTATTACAGTCCACGTAATATAGAACTTTACAAATCATAAAATGACAATAAAGTTTTTTTATTAATTTTTAAGTCAATTTTACGAGTTTTTCTATATTGTAAGATAGCTTGGATAAAATATTTAACGTTGCAGTTTTCAAAAATTAATCGTAACCAGTGAAGCTCACATTTTTTTCAAGAAAGTCCTTGACTCAAGTTTATAAAAAAAAAAAACATTTGTGAAAATAATTCTTAATTAATATGGGAAATCAATAAATAAATGGTAAACGTAAATTGAAACATTAATTCCGTAGTACGTTATCTGATGGAACGATACTTGAAGACCGCGTCGTGTGTGTAGTATGAATAAACAAATATTCCAAAGTACATACGTACACACATATGTAACATGCACAACAATAATCTGCGAACAAGAGAGACTATTATTAGAAAATAAAAGTCAGTGTATAGGTCAACGTAGACCCACGGTTCGACGTCCGTATAAATATGAAATCGACGCATAAAAGAGAGGAGAAACATGTGCGTATTACACAATGCGTGTTCACATGCTTGCGTATTTGTATATGCTGATATATCGCAAGACCTATATCTTGTAAAAACTAGAATATCAAGATATATCGGCCTTGCGATATATCGGCATATACAAATACGCAAGCACGTGAACACGCATTGTTTTTTCTGTCTTTTATGACTTAAAAAATTATTTATAAAATACTTGAGAAAGCACTATCTTCTTTTTTGCATTTGTTTACCCGCAAGAACATAAAGAAAAGATTTTATTATAATTTTATTATAGGAAAAAGCTTTTGAGATCGTACGAAAAATATAAATATTGAAAAATATTTATAAAGTCAATGTGTATACGATTCTGGTAATTTATACAGTAGTAAATTAATAATTGTACAGTCAATTATCCAGATATAACAGGTTATTCTAGGAACATCGCGTTGTAATCCGATTACAATTGTTTTGCCATCGCAAAACCGCAATACGCGATGTCACCGGCTGCATAATTAAACGATTCGGGATAGTCCTGTCACGCGAAGGAAATTACATTTCCCACTTTAGTTGGGTCAGAAAAGAAGATGGGTTGCTCGATCACATTATGGTGAGTACAGTCAGTAAATTATGATGTTGCAATTCCCCTGTAGCAGTCTGAATAAATCTTTTCTCCGATAATTTTATACATACAAGTGTAATGTAAATATCAATCAAGATACAAGTATAAAAATAAAGTTTATATATTTAGAAACTATAAATATATTAACTTTCAATAATAATAATAAGTGTGAATCCGATTGTAATTATTAATTAATATAAACTAACTAATATAATTTAATCCAAACTAATATAATTTTTTCACCAATTTCAGTCGCAGCTAGGATCTTGGTATAGCTCATTAATATTATTTTGTATGTGAATGTATACACTTTTGTGTTTTAGATCAACAAATCAAATCGGCGTGCAGTCTATCGATTAAAGAAATGAGAAGATCCTAGCTGCGACTGAAATTGGCGAAAAATTATATTAGTTTGTTAAATAATATTAACTTTTAATTTAGTTTTGTTTCAAATTTAATATTTTGTCATATAAAATTTGTGTGAATGTGTGGTTAATAATACTTAATAATATTTAAAATATAATCCTATATCGATGTTTTAAAACTAATTTTATACAGATGAAAAAAGCCATCTTTTTAACAAAAATAATTTCAGCTTTTTTATGGATATACAGGGTGTATCAGAACTGGCGGAAAAGTTTTTTTAATGACAAATTGTTCATGAAATTTTAAGCCAAAAAGCTCTTCACAAAACAGTGATCCGATGAATAGAATATAAATGGTGAGACATTGAAGTTGACGTATGAGAGCGCATGAAATTCGCGCGGTCAGGAGCGGCACGGCCGCTCATGACCTGTGTACCGCGGCGATGCATGTTTCTCATTACTCTACATTATTCCACTATTAATAAATATCATTATTAATAAGATTGATTATTTATTAATTCATATTGTTAATAACAGAATAATGTAGAGAAACACACGTCGCCGCGGTACACGACTCACCGGACGAATTTTTTGCGCTCCCATACGTCAACTTCAATGCCTCACCATTCAAATTCTATTCATCAGATCACTTTTTTGTAAAGAGCTTTTCGGCTTAGAATTTCATGAAGAATCTGTCATTAAAAACTTTTCCACTAGTTCTGATACACTCTATATATGGAGTTACATTTGGCCGTATTTTTTAGATTTAAGAACACTTCAAGCGTAGTTAATTTGAAAAGTTAATCGGCAATGAAAATATTTTAGATATCGATATACTTATTCTAACGATCAAGGGAGAAAAAGAATCGTACTTTTTTGCTTGTGTCTCTGACCGATGGTCGGTTGCTAAGATTAGACATTCGCTATATTTAGGATGACATTTATGTACACGTGGCCTCTTAAAACCTGCTCACATGTTGACGCCGCTTCTTCTCCTCTTCCGCTTCGTCAAGTGACTTTAAACCAACTTCTCTTTCACAAAAATTTAATTTTTCAATTTTTAAAAAGTAACTAATATGAAATATTCAAAATTATACAAAATTATATAAAAAATTCGAATTAAATTTTTGCTTAGAAAAAACTTACTTTCTATTTTATAAGACTCTTCGCAAAGATTTTACAATAAATCAAAATGCAAAGGAGTATTGATTCACGTAGCAATTGCGAGCTTTTCTCGATGCAAAAATTATTTTAAGCATTAATTTGGAACTAAGATAGAGGCGATTGATGAACAGAAAGCTACTTCATAGGCTAAATTCCTTAGAAGATGTCTTTCCACTTTAATAAGAAAAAAAAACCAAAAAATAATATTTTTTAACAAAATTAATTATTAGATATAAAAAATTTTCATATATTTTTAAAGACTAATAATAATAATAAATTTTAAATTATTGCTTAAATTACTTATTTAAAATAAAATTAAAAAGCAGTTTAATGAGAATTATAATACAAAGATGAAAAGATCTTCAAAAGAATATAACAAGAGAGTCTTTACAGTCTTTTCTTAGTGGAAAAAAAGGTCTTTTCAAGCTTTAAAAATTCTTTAAATAGGTATGTTAAGTAGGAAACAAGATAAGATCTTTAAGAACCTAAAAAGAAATCGGTTCAATACTGTTTAACACGTTCTTTGATACGTACCTAGTTGATTCGTGTGGTGCATATTGTAAGTGGTAGTACCATAGTCCAGGGCCATATGCCACACTCTTAAGTAGTATATCCACCGAGATATTTAGCATCCACTGCAAAGCACCATCCGGATCTCTCTCTCTTACTTAACACCGATTTTAACACTCGTAAACGTAATCACCGCGATTATCTTTTCGCTACGGGACGCGGACTCACGTTTCCCGAAAGACTAACGATTTACGAACATCACCCTTGTCTTATCGGTGAGATTTTCTCTGCACTCGTCGCTCTCTACCGCTCTTTTCGCACATCCAAGAGACGATCTAGAAAGAGAATAAAGGAGAAATCAATTTATTTGTTTTAAAATAGATGAAGGAGTATCGGAAACAAGCAAAAACTTTTGATAATTATTATAGCAGCAAAATTTACCTTATTACAATATTTATATAATTTTGTTTGATTTCTTTGATTGCCTTAACTAATAAGATTTTTTATTTTAGAAAAAAGAGAGAAAAGACAAATTTTTTTAAAAATATACTCTATGTGTTTCTGTACTCTTTGCTCTCTTTAAACCGTACTTTTCTTTGATTTATATTTTGTTCTAAGAAATCTTCAAAATCATAAACTTGAGACAGCATCATTTATCTTTATGTGAAATGGTATTCGTAATTTTTATTCTCTTCAAAATAAGAAATTTTATCGACACAATGTATTACTGGCAATTGAATATCAAGATACTTGAGACGCAAGTTTTTAAAACGAGTTAAGAGACAAGCGCGAAGTGCGCAATGATTAAAAATAGCAGACGGAAGTTAAATAATAAAAATAAAATCTCGAAAATTTCTTAATCTCTAGCTTTCTGCTTATTTTAGATGCGTATTGCCGCAACAGGTACGTTTTACACGTTGAAAAGATAATTTAGCATAAATTTATATAGTAAACAGTCGTTAATAAAAATAAATTTGTACTCAAAAGAGAAGCGTAGGATTTATGTTCGATATCTTTTTTTAATTAGTCGCTCTTAACTTTCAGTGCTGTGGACACTTTCACTGTATAAACACGTTCAATAAATGACACACTCTAGACAAGTTTACACGCCCGCTGAATCGAGCATTGGTCTACCTGCGTGTTTGCACGTCCTTAATAGTAAATAAAAGTATTTAAAAAACTGAATTACATCATAGGCAGAAAGAATAGAATATTTCGTGCATGAAAGGCTATTCAAAAGTGTCCAGCGTTGAAAGGATTAAATTATAATAATTACGGAGTAAGACAAAATGAAAACTTTCCATCTCCCTTTTTTTAATTAATTGACTGATTTGTGCGAAATATGCCAAAACATGTCAATTTTGTTTTTGAGGAGGGAATGTGATTCCATAAATTCAATTTGTGTTACTTCATCTCTTTGATTAGAGCAGTTACCTCTCGAAAGATCTTAGGTAACAATAGAAGAGCAAGTGACACGTCGTTTGAAAGACCTTTAAATGAGTACTTGAGAAATCGTGAGTACTTGAAGGTCTAAGGTGTAAAAAATTGACCCACAGTCCTAACACAGTCTTTGCTACAGCTTTTACAAGCTTCGATTTGTCGTTGTGTCGCAAGGCAATGACTGAGCAACAATAAATTTTGTCAATTGTTGTCATTTCTTGTATAATGCGTATGGTAAGAGTAGAACATGTAGAAGAGAGAGAGAGAAAGAGTTTAAATTATTGCATTTCATTCAAGAAAAAAAGTTTTTCATATTTACACTTTGGATTTGTAAAAAATATTATGGAAAATGGATCAGTGACTAGAGATATCATCTTTAAAAGTTTTGCAAGAAATAAAGCCATTGAAATAGGATATGTATCATGGACATAAAGTTCTGAAATAATGATTTGATCAAATCTGAAGTTTCGAAAATATCTTTAAAATTAAAAAAAATTAAAATAGATTCTTCTAAATAGCAAATAAATAGCAAATTTTCAATTTTTAATACTTCAAAATTTTTAATGCGATTTCTTGAAAAGCACTTACTCAAATAAAAAAATAAATAAATAAATAAAAACTTTCTTTACAGTTAAAGAAAATTAAAGGACTTTTAAAACGATGCGTTTACTTTACTTGACTTCTATTCAAGATTTTTTGCTATTTAAGATTTTTGAAGAGGTAACTACCCTCAAGGGAATGAAACAATACGGTTGAATTTATCACAATTGAATATTCTTCAAAAATTGATGTGTTTTAGCATATAGTGTATAATCAGTCATAGCTTGTCTATAAAAAAGGAGGCAGAAAATTTTCATCGTTTTACCCTGTATATAAAATTGTATTTTCAGATCATGTAAATAAAAAATAGGAAATTGAGACACCTTAATAATAAACGTATGATAGTAACAATTATATATAAAACCACTTATACATATGTAGGTAAGATAAAATCGTGAATAACGACACAAACGCCAAAAAGTAAAACTTTAATTTTGTGCCTCCGACAAATGTCCTTGCTAATGATACATAATTCAGACGCGTACCAAAAAGTTGCCAAATTGTATATCGTATTTATTTTTTGTTGGCTATTTAAAGTGTTTACGATTAGTAGCAGCGTTGTTTACGTTTAACCTTACAGTTCCTTTAATATTGACGCGATTAATTCGTAACAGTCGATTTCGCATTTTGTGCTCAGGGTGCATGATTGATGATAAAACTGTTGCCGAAGTGGCGAAACAGGATGTTAGAATATCTCTCGTTCTCGTCGCCATTTATTTACCACTCTCTCTCTACATACAATCGATTTGTAAGCAAGCGAGAATAAAACATTAGTCACGTGATAAGTCATGGGTCTTCATTTATCAAGTAAAACTTGTCGACATTAACGTTGCGACATTAATCGTGAGATAACGTAATGTAAATTTTACATTTTCAGATTGTAAACGGAAATCTTTTTCTCCATGCAGTATACAGAATCTTGTGCTTTTAACGACACAAATCTATAGAATAATAATGTATAAATTACATTTTATTTCGCATTTCGCAGAAATCATAACAATCGGCAGACGGGAAATTCAAAATATTTATTATTATATTATTAGTTAATATTTATTATTAATAATATTATATAAATATTATTTCCAACTTTTAACATACATGACTTGTTTAACGAGAATTTATAAATTGTGATTTATTTCGCACTTCAATTATAATCGGCGAGAAATTCGAGACATTTCCAATTCGAAGTAAAATTTTCATTTCGCTCTGCGACTTTCATTAAATGGTCCCAAAAGGTGTGGAAAAAAACATGAGAATAACGCGAGATTATAGGAAGACGAGTCGAGCTTTGTCAATATAGATGCGAGCGAAAAAGAGAGAAGATCATTGACCGCATAATAGATACAAACAAGAGGACTTAGCTAACTTCTCTGTCTGAAGAACCTTTTATGCAGGCGCATCATTACTCTTATTGAGATCGTGACGAAATTCGTTTTTTTCGCGTAATACCATTCCATTTCTATTTTTACTCTTACTGTTTCTTCATGGAGATAGATATCAAGTAAACCAATAATGTCTGTAAATCTCTGTTTTTCGTATAAATCTATCTAAATTCCTCTTATACTAATTTTGGCAGCTACAGTCTGTCAAGTAAGATCGTGGTCGGGTTAATTTATTTAAAACATTATTTTAAAAAATTTTTAAATACATATATGCATTGTACTCGATAAGAACAAAGATGCAATTATGTTAATAAGGCGTCCAATCACTACCGGCGTCGATAATTGCCTAGCATCTCCGAGGCAAATTGACATATTCTAGCGGCAAGGACCTCCAAATTCGACGAATCTCGCGAGATAACTACTTCATACATTAAGCAAAAGCTTCGTAGAAAACGCACGTACTTTGAAGTAGTTATCTCGCGAGATTCGTCGAATTTGGAGGTTTTTGCCGCTAGAATATGTCAATTTGCCTCGGAGATGCTAGGCAATTATCGACGCCGGTAGTGATTGGACGCCTTATTAACATAATTGCATCTTTGTTCTTATCGAGTACAATGCATATATGTATTTAAAAATTTTTTTAAATAATGTTTTAAATAAATTAACCCGACCACGATCTTACTTGACAGACTGTATATGAATAATATTTACATATACTTATATATATATATATATATATATATATATATATACACATATATATGTATGTATGTATTTTTACTTTTGTATATATTTTCTTCTTATTGTGTTTTAAATATGCATGTACATTTTATATTTAATTTTGAATTATGTACTTTTAATTAATAAGTTGTATACTTTTTATATGACATATAAAATGCTATCGTAACCTTGTGATTAATTTATTACGACCATATAAGAGATTACCATAACTGAATGCAAAAGAAATTATACTTTCCACTTTTATTACTTAATACATTACTTAATACATTACTCAGCATGTTACGTAATTCGTTTTGTTATCGGCGTGCACCGTTTGTCATGGATTCGGATCGAGTGATAGGTGAACGAAAGCGGAAAGAGGTTTCGAGGTTAGAGAATGGAATGTTTGGGAGAAGCAAGTAGTTGACCATTCACGTCGTAAATTGATCCCTTGACTTCGTCTAAGTGGCGCGAATGACTGCCATGACGTCATCCAGCGTTTCCTTTTCTTCTCTTTTATCGTAAACCTTTTTGACCCATGTGGACCCTCTCTCTTTTTCTCGCCGCTTAATCGATGTTATTTTATTAGCCGTAAACTCAACAAAAACTCATACCACATTCTTTCTCGATAATTTCAGTGCTGCGCATAGACAACTAAACAGCAAATATAACGCAATAATTATTAAATTAATAATAATTCAGTTTATGTAAACTAATATATAATTATATAATTGAAGATATTTTGTATTAATTAATATTGTAGATATTAATTATGTTGTTATGCTGTTATCGAAACGAAGATTAATCCAAAGTAAAAGGAGGGAAAAAAGTAAAAAAGACTAAAGTAAAAAAGTATCCGAGAAGGACTGTCAAAAGTCGCATGACAGTTTAAATAGAAGTCGCAGGACATAAAAAAGTGTTAACAATAGCGCGATTGCAATACGATTTGCTTGAAATGTCAAAAGTATAGCATTAATTTTTTTTTTTTTTTTTTTTTTTTAAAGAGAGAGAGAGAACGAAGAATTCGATCATCTTTTTCATACTATCAGACAGTACTAAATTTTTTTCAACTATGAAAGCGGAGAGCTGCAACATTCGGTATGATTATTTATAGTACTATGTATTTTGTATAGTACTATGTGTTTATGTATTTTACACACCATAACCAGTTAAGAATGGAAAGGATGGTCGTACGATGTCTGACCCAGTAACTTCGATGTAAAAAATTCGAGTCTCGGCAAAATCACTCGTGGTCGAATCAATTTGAACCGACCTCTGACATACCTTATCACCCATTCTAGTCAATCGAGAAGAATTCCTCAAATATATCACACACATATTGATTTTCTTTCACGCGTGTAAATAAAATCATGCATTCACAGAAAGAGTAGATTTAAATCAATCCAAGAATTTTATTACATGAAGCATAAATGCTCTCTTGCAGCTGACTTCTCATCATGCAAGTAGAAAAAAAATTACTTTAAATTTATGAACGTTCACTCATCTTCATATAAAAGAAATTAAATTTCTACCTATTTCTGCGCGTTCTGTGAGTTCAAGAAATTTTCAACAATTTAAGTAGAGAAATATGTCATTTTCGGGCCGAGCTAGATCTTGGTAGCCTAATAATATTTCCTGTGAATATTATATACTTTTAAAACTCTGTAAAAGGTGACATGATAAACAATAACAAGAAACAAAACCGATATGTATTTGTATGTATATAAAAAAAAATTTGCAGAATTTAAAAGCTCATAAATAGCTTATAATTCTAAGTTTAATTTCTTCTCTCTCTTTTATTTCGATGTGGTAAAAGGAACAACTGTGCACAAGCATGTGTAAATTTGCACTTATGGCTGTCCTTTAACTAAAACAACTATAATTAGAGAGTTGATATTTATATATAAAATTCCCATAGAATAGATCTTTTCATATTTGAAGCATGTAGGGGTCAGCAGGGGGTCATGGTGTTCAAAAATCGAGCAAGGCGCGCTGAGCTGTCATTACGTCTAATCATGCCTAATCACACAATAAATTATATACATCAATCACGTCTACTAATCACGCCCACACACACACATATACACACACGTGCGTGCGCGCGCGCACAAATTTAGCGATTTCAAATTTATAATAATTTATTAACTTAAGATAGTAATCTCATTAACATTAGAAAAATATTAACAAAACGTAAATTGCTCATTTAGTAAGAAAAAAAGTACTTACAATTAGTAAATATATTTATGACTTATGACAATACTATTGACCAAAATGTTACTTCTCTCAAAAGAGATATAGCTTATAGCGCTTACTCTAGTATTTTAGAGTAAGCGCTTGAGAAAAAAAAGAGAAAATAAAAATCTCGGGGTCCATGAGAAACTGTACATAACATAAATCTATCGATCAAGTCTAAAGTTATCAATACACACTGTCTATAATTCGATCGGATCTTTTCTCTCTTAGCGGTACCCACTTTGCGAATGCTCTTCTTGCCGAGGTGGAGAACCAGTACCATTAGCGGGATGTTGAACTTGCCTCCTGGCCACCTCTATACGTGAAGATTCCTTGAGAGCGCCAAAGGCGATTATAATGGTATTCTGGCATGTCAAAGAAGAAGATTAAGTCGCGTTGGCGACTTTCTTCTCATATTATAACCGGAGATATACATGTGGTTGCAAAGCGACCAAAAAAAAATTATTATAGAAATTGTGAATCTATTTATTATATAATATATAAGTATATATATTTTTCTTTTATAAGTTATAAAACAGATAAATGAGACGATGATGAATCGAATCGGAAAATAAAACATTCGAGTAAGTTTAACTATGTGAACTTGGAACTCGACTTTACAAAAATTAAAAATTAATAACATAGTTCGTTTGTACTTTGTTTCGTTACCATACTTTATTTCGTTTGTACCTCAAAGAATAAAAAAACATAGTTTTTAAAAATAGCAAAAACCCAACTTTAAGATATTTTAATTTAATTGACACCATTCGATTTGGTACGTTTAAATTATGCAAAATGATAAATATTGGTTGAGATTAGAATGGATCGTCCATATAAATCGTAACTGTTGAAGCCTTGACGCTAGACACACCTATATGAATAATGTTCATATCAAATTAGAGATCAAGATGATTTAGAGATCAAGAGATGATAACATTCTATATATTATTTAAAAATTAAGTGAATTATCTGTACACCTATAGTTTTAATATCAAGAAACAAGTTTCTTTATAAGTACACAAATACTATTAAACAGGATTTTGTATTTGATTTTAGTTTGAAGTTCGTTAAGATTTTTATTATCTTTCTAAAAATAGAAATGGATTTGACATGTTCTTTCATGGAGTCTTTCTTTCGTATGCAATTGCATTTGTTAATAAATGTTCCAGCCAAACTTTGTGACCTAATAGGAAATTTAATTCTGAAAAAAGTTTTTTACAAATATGGGTCAAAAAATGCTTTTTTAAAAAGTTAGTTCACAATGGAGAAAAGTAAATTTTTTTTAGTGGAATAAACCAACAGACAAGATTAAAAACATTAAAAATTAGTTAAGTTTACTCGTGAAAGGTAAAAATACTTTGACCTCATTTGAAAGATAATTTAATTTTCTACAACTTTTATTTCAATACTTTTTGTTTAAAAAATGCATATTTTCTTAAATATTTGCAAAAATATATTTAAAAAACGCGATATTTCAAAAATTTTGAGGCACTAACTTTTTAAGAAAATATTTTTTGATCATGTTTACAGGAAACTTCTTGTTCAGAATTATTTCTTATCGGATCACAAAGTCTGGCTGGAATAGTGCCATCTTGTATTTATACGTATACATACATATGTTCAGTAACACGATCGAGTTCTATAGTCAACAAAACAAGAATACTTCCTCCTTCGTCAAAAGAGAAGGGAAAATTTTCCGGAAGAATAAAAAAAAATACGTTGGACAATCAAAACGCAGGATAATTCGCGCGAGCGATTCAAAAATCCTATCAATATCGGACGCAAAGATACGGAAATTCCCTGAGAAATACAGCATGTGATGTGAAAAGGCTATAGACGATCGTATATGCGGAACCGTGTGACGTGTTCTCGAGGTGACCGAAGAAAGTATATACTCGAAGAGAAAAGTCGCAGCTAGTTTGTTTCACGCATATACGCATATACACATGATACACACACACCCACATATCCGTGCGCGCATGCATAACGTTCCAGCTCGCTGCGTATAAGACGATTATTAATTCACTAATTTATCCAACCGCGATATACCTGCAGCTATAGTGATTGAATCGATTTTTCTTTAACAGCGGAAATTTATGCGCTATGCGACAACGCAGTCACACCGTGGAGGAACGTGGTCAGATATATTGATATCTAGTTGAAAATAAATAATTGAAATACTCGTCACTTGTAGCCTGCTGCGATGTATACTAGAACAATCATGAAAACTGACGAGAAATTTTAATGTAGATCAAGGTGTCATTTTACAGAGTGTTTCAGACCTACCGTAATACCTGTCAATAGCAGATTTCTTAGGTCATTTGGAAACAAAAATCTTAATACCAAAATGTCATAGTTTTTAAATGAAAAGTGTTTAAAGTTGACTAATCCGATTACCGAAAATTCGCGCGCCCAGGAACATCGCACAATGAAAGTGCCCTCAGATATTACTTTAATAAACGACATTAATATAATTTATATTATTATTAAAGCAATTTAATTAATTAAATTTTTTTTAAATTTTCAAATACTTTTCATACAAAAACTATTGCAGACTCGACATTTTAGTACTAAGATTTTTGTCTCCAAATGATCTAAGGAATCTGTCATTAACAGGTGTTACGGTAGGTCTGGGATACCCTGTATATAGAAATTAGAGTTACTTGCTTTTCAGACAGATTAATCCGTATTCAATTAATATCCATTGTTATTTCTGCACTGCGAATCTTTGGAACGTGTTTTCAAAACAAATAATAAAGTTTAAAATAATCTACGTGCGAACAAATTATGTAAATTGTTCATATTCGGCTAGAATATCATTATTAATTTACTTATATTACTTCGTGATACTCGTACAGAAATTGTTTTACACGCCAACATTTGCGGTGTTAGTCGGTGGGTTTTTTTTACTCCTCGAAGATACAACGCAACAACCGTTCGATTAGAATTAACGGTCTCGACACAGTGCGGTAAATCTAGCGATCACGTTACTTTGCCATCGATCAAAAATCAAGCCTCTAACCAGTGTGTCAGCAATACAACACCACATTCGACACAGGAGGGGACTACATATATTTTTCTCGCTGCCCGATTCCTTTCGTTTCACGATCGCGCCGAAACCTGTCCGTTTATCTCTTCCTCTCTTTGCCTCTCTCTCTCACTCTCTCTATCTCTTTCTATTTCTCCTTCCCTCTCTCACGTGTTCTCTTTCTCTCGAAAAAGCGACTATCTACCTACCCACCAAGTCTATTTCTCTCGTTGAGTAGCCGCCAAGAATCTAAATTCGACGTTGCCACGCCTTCGAGACTTTTCACGTGCTAATATACAGCGATAAAGGTGCATATGAAAATTCGCGTCGCGAACGATTAAGTCAATCGCCACTACGAAAATAAGTTGCATCCACTTGATAAACCGTAACTATTGACGCGAAATAATAACCATTGCCATTAAAGCAGAGAAAAGTCTCCCCAATATATTTAAAAAATCATTAACGTTATCATCATGTCATAAAACAATACTACTACGATAAAATAATCATAATGGTATTTTACTCGTAACTACTATATCGCTCAAAATTAAAAGATCATATGTGCAGGAATAAAATATACATCGTATATCGTGTAGAAAATAAATATAACAGCTTTTGCAATTGATTCATCAAAATGCGTTGAAATGCATAAAAAAAGGTAATAAATTATTAAGCTGCAGTTCTTATAATTATTATAGACGTAATAAATTTATCTCTTTGTAGCACCAGCCTTTGGGCACCAGCCTTCTACCATTTTCTACCGAATTAAGCTCCGGTCAACGAGCTCGTGCATCAGCTGCGCGACGAGGCGAGAGAAAGGCAAGGGAAAAATCAACGAGGCCGAGAGAGAAAAAGAGAGAAAGAAAGAAAAAAGAGAGAGAGATAAACAGCTCTTACACTTTTCTGGCCCTCGCACGTACCGCTATTTTTGCGATCCCGTGCAAAATTTGCCGCCGTTTTGCACATTTTATCGCTACTTTCGTGTCTAATAATATATTCGCCGATCATAACAGCTTTGCGTACGCACGTGTGTGTACACAATACTCTAACATAATATGGAATAAGTTTTAAATACGTGTAAACGGGAGTGGCAAATGTAAAGGCATGCTCTCGGCTCATCATGCGTGTCACAGTATTGAATTCTTGAAGGCACTTAAATGTGTAAATATGACCGTGACACCATTTATTTACACCCGCAAATTCACGACGGCAAAACTTTCGACATGCTGACGACGTTTAATTTTGTATCAACATTGGAAAATTTTGATCAGCGTACAACGTTCGATGTGCGACAAACTAAAATCTTCCTGAATATATACAAGTGTACGATATGTACGATAGATAAGTGAGATTTCTCGCTTATGCGGTTCTTTTTATAGCGGTAAACAAAAATAAAAAAAAGAAAACATCTTTTCTTTGTCCGTAATTGCAGAGAAGTTAATTTTATCAGCAAAGAATAATTTGATTCAGAACTTCTTAATCATTACATTGTAAGAAAATAATTCTAAGAAGATAAATATTAAAAAGAGTAATTATAATAATTTTACATTAATGACTACAAGTTTACTGTTTCATATTAAGATTGTATCAAGTATAATACATACATAATATAAAGGACAATTAAATTCATTTGAAAACATAAAATGGAGTATAGATCGCGCTGTGACATTTAAAAGTTAGAAATATTTCTTACGGGAAGAGGAATATGTGATTTGAATCAGATTTTTGATAGATTCTTGTGAACTTTAATTTGTGACAATTCGTAATAATTTTTCATTATGACTTTTAAAGAACTGAAAGAATTTCTTCAAGCAGTTTGAGCTTATCTTCCAAAAAATAAAGCTAAATTTGGTTCACGAATGTAATTATCAAGTTCGTTGTCTTTCAAACTAACTTTTAAATTAACTAAATGTAGAACATGGCGTTTGAGAGTTAAAACTACGCCAAGATCCATCGACTTAATTAACAAGTTCACCGTGGGCGATCGTTCACGATACGATTACGAAGACAGTTGCGGGAACTCGCTATGTGGGTCGGAGAACTCGGAAAGAACGAATTTGCGATCCGTTGTTTTGCGAAAGAAGCGACGTGCGTTTTACGAGGGGAAAGTTTCTATCGTGTCTTTTTCTCTCTCTTTCTCTCTCATGTTGCGTGCGCGCACACAGGTTACGTAGAAAACGACTTCGGAAGTAAGTTTCTTCAGCTTCCACGTCGTAAAATGCCACGATGAATCGATGGCGGTATGCGAAGAAAGGCAGAAATAGAGGGAGCGCTCGCGGTGCGACCTAGGTGGAATTTTAATTCTCTCACGTTAAGTTCATACAAGCTCGGAGGACGTTCGTCAGTAAAGGCATCGTGAATGAGTAAGGATATGTTTCTTGTCGAAAGTTAAAATCTGTTTACCTTTACAAACATAATTGCGAAATAGAGGATTCTCGAGTTGTAACCGAATCTCACAATTATTACGTAAATCGCATAATCATAAGATTATCCTGTGAGGATGTTCAATAATATGCCTACTATGGGTAATCCTTGTTAAAGAGTAAAATAATTTTTCTTTAATAAAAATAAATGAAATATAACATAAGTGATGTCTTACTTGCGACAGCTTTTTTCTTGAAACACTTTTACACTTTTTATGGATAGCAGATAGAAACTTTGATATATCTCAAGAAATAAACTGTACTTATATGTATTATAGATGATACCTTGATTTACGGCATAGTTATCAAGAAATTTAATTTTTTTAGTACGCTTCGAAAGGCAAGAGGCATGTATATTCAGATTGAGTTTGAATATGTTATTTCGATTAAAGTAAAATATTTTTTGATTTTAGGAACGTAAATATCACAAGTATTTTTTTGAAAATGTCACGAATTGCAGCTTGTGTAAAGGTGGATTTTGCAAACACCGTTCGATTTCATACGTGTTTATCGACTGCAAACATACATGCATCGAATCTGTGGAAGATTCCAATATTGCGCACTCGCAGATCTGCTTAACCCAATTAAATTGCATATCTCAACACATCGCTAATTGGTCCGGTAATATAATCTGCTTTGTACACAAACGCATTGTTATTGCTATATATAAAATAAAATTAATGGTATTACTACACGAGATGCGTACGAAATTAATTCCATCACTTTGTCTATTTTACACGATGTCCTTTGCATAATATTAATAACATTTCATCTCGATAATCAAAATAAAATTTAATTCTTTTACTGGAAAATATTTCTCTTTGGCGATACTGTTATTATTCCAATCTATGTTTAGTTACGTTATAAAAAAAATTGTTTTAAAATTAACATATATATAAATTATTAGCATGTTTGCACTTTGAAGTACATAAGTATGCTGGTTAATTTGGAATGTGATGACACTGCGGGGTTATCACATAAATAAATAAATAAATTGTAAATCTACATCGCGTACCGTGACAGCGATACGACGTAAAATACTATTTATGGATTTTCGGCTGGATAAGGTTATCGAGATATTAATCGTTTATGACTGGCGCAAATGTCAAGTGATTCGTTCTCGCGCGTGAAGACGCATGCGAGGAAACCTTTGGGGCGTTTTTTTCTTTTCAATTCTACGCGTGATCGTTGTGACGTGATTATTGTTGCCATCGCGTTGCGTGACGCAACTCATGCGTTTCTGCCGCGTAGTTTTCGTTCGTTGACCGCTGAACGACGGCGTTCTTCGCGCAACGCGATATCCGGGATCGATGGGGGATCGAACCGAATCCGTTCGATCGTCACGTAGTGGCTATAGCTGTTTTTCATTCATCAAGTATGGATGAAAATGCTGATTCTTTATGTTCCATAGTAAGCAGGATAAATTGCTATCTAATGTCCGTGTTTCTTCTTAATAACAATGTAGAATTTCCAGATGTAGAAATTTCTCTTTACATTCACGGTAAGAAATAATTTATTCAGAAAACTTGCTATACAATTGTGTAGAATTTTTTATGAAAATTGAAAAATTAATGTAGGTTTATGATATTAATATTAACCCTAATCCCTCAAACGTTTTTTCCTCAACTTAAACCCTCCAAATCTCTCCAACCAGGGTATTTCATGTCCAGTGCGTTTTTCATTATGTTAATAGCTTCGAAAATTTTCACAAAAATGTTTATAATCTCTTTATATCTTCGACTTCGAAAAATCAATGTAAAGAAAATTTGGAAATTATTTGTTTAAATATTTTTTTATAACAATTATTTGTTGAAAAACGCACATTACAACTAACGACTGTTAGAAATGGAGGGACATGAACGATCCTGGTTGGAGGGATTAGGGTTAATATACTATACTATATATATATATATATATATATATAAATTGCCATTCCGTGGCATACTTTGCTATGGTAAGTTTGGATTAGTAATAACGCGAAACAATATGTTACAAAAGATAGTATCAGTATTTTTATTTAATATTAGAGCAAACAATACTCTTAAAAAAAACCTAGTCTATAATAAGTGAGAAATTAAAGAAGTATTTTATATCTTTATGTAAACAGACAAGTCATATATCAACCAATTATTTAAAGAAAAAATTTCGAATACATAATTTATATTTTTATTCATATCTTTCGTCATAAAGCATGTGTCACGCAAAAATAATAGAAAGGCAAATTTAAAAATATAAATCTGTTTAGAATGAATGTACCATCCATTATATTCCACCGTTCAATTCCCCCGGGAATTGTGTACGCTGAACTAATTTTAGCACATAGATTTACGACAATCCTTTTCCAAACAATCGAAATGAATGAATAACAAATGATGATTAGTCTTCTCGCGCAATCTTCTAGATAAGAGAAATCAATTACCATTTCGGGCAAACATTAATAACATTACTGTCAAATATTAATATAAATATTGAAGCGGAAAAGTATTGAAATATTGTCACTCAACGAGATTAATTCGGATTGCGAAGGATTAAAGAGGGGATTCTTTTTAACCTTTCACGTCCATTTCCACAGTGTAGATTAATGTCGGTCTAATTTACTTTTTTTACCTCTCACGTTTACCTTCTTCTTTTGTCTTTTCCCGGTCCTACACGAATTAGAAAAAAAGTTAAACAGAGATTAAAGTTAATCTGTGTCGACAGAAATAGATATCCCAGGCACAGCTAAATGCAAAATAAACTCCATTTCTCTTAAGGTTATATTACCCATAAAGTCATTTCGGCGCTAGGCACTTGAAATTTTGCAGTTAAGCTCCTATCATCATAATTAAACTGCTCACCAAAGTTCAAAAAGTTTCACAGGCTTGTTCAAAAGTTATTGCATTTTGAAATTAACACATAGCTTATGGAGTACAGCTACATATGCACCTTCACCGTAGAAAATATCACAGAACCGTCGGTGACAGATCTTTGAAATTTTGCACGTCGATACATAATTAAATAAGCTATGTTTTGCAAAAAAATTAGAACCCTACACCAAAAATTGCGGGAGCTATCCACGAAAAACCGAAGCTATCTCCTGATTCTCAATCGCGTAGATAGACCAGGGTCGATAATTTTCGAGACCAAAAAAATTTAGAACCCATTGGAAAAGGAAGAAAATATAGCAAAAATAAAAGGAAAAATAATTTACGGGCGATCTGAGGTTGGGAAGTGGGAGGGGGTGAGTTTTTAAGGGTAAAAAACGATTTATCGCGATTTCCGGCAAAACTACAAGTCCTATGGAAAAAAATTAAATGGCAAAGTTGTAGGTAATAAAAAGATCTACAACTTTTGTATTTACACTTTTTTCACATAACCTCAAGATTAATGCGAAAAATTCAAATAACCGATTTTTTGGTTTTTTATTTTTATTTTCCACAAGACATTTTTTTTCACGAAATTTTGTGAAAACTTACCTTTTTATGTCCCAAACACACTGTAATTTTTTTGATTAAAAATATTTAATTTTTCCCCTTATTTTTATTTAATATCGAAAAAGCACCCTAATTTTCAATCGAAAATTCTGACGTCAAAATATCTGCTTTTTTAAAAAAGTCAGTGTGCTTTTTGTTCGTTAAAATCTCTACTTTCTGATGGTGTAAAAAAAAATATACATTACTGTGGCAAATTTTCGCAGAAAATGCAAAAAACCGAAAAAACTCGAATTCGAAAAATTGTTTTTTATGTAAAATTTTGAGCTATTTATTGAAATTTACACTTTAATTACTCGAAAAACGTAAGATTCGATGCTACATTGATAAACTAAAAAATTGCAAAGCCATGAAACATAGAGATTGCAAAAAACGTGCGAAAATAGTTGTTTTTCTAAATATTAAAGATAGGATTTGAAGGGGATTTTATCTAAAAAATGTGACTGCAATTTTTTGTCAGTGAAAGAGTACATTTATTAAATTCTAATTACATTTATGTCATAGAAAATCTCATAATATATAAATATGCTTGTTAGGCATTTCAATTTAAACAATGTATACTTGAAATCGTACGATTGAATTTTAGTCACTTATCCCTTACTTTTTGTCTCTTTGATGGCATTTTCTCATCGTTCACTGCTCTGTATCTCGAGTACTGGCT
Organism: Crematogaster levior; assembly: GCA_901521435.1. Classification (NCBI taxonomy): domain Eukaryota; kingdom Metazoa; phylum Arthropoda; class Insecta; order Hymenoptera; family Formicidae; genus Crematogaster; species Crematogaster levior. The sequence continues at coordinate 101,383 of CABEGB010000807.1, forward strand.
AACGGTTTTTGCAGCTGCTACGAAATGATCATCAGGTAGTAACGCCCAGACCCTCCTAGCCCCTTCCCCACTTCTCTATGAAATACCTTCTGATGGACTACAATTTTCCGTAGGCCATTCAGGTATATAAGTTACCTTACAAGAGCAATAAATAGGTACCGACGCATATAATTCAAAGAAGATCCTACAAGTTTCTCAAAATATTGTACACGTCTTATAAAGTATTAACTTTATTAACTTATTTCGTTGATAATTATAATAGTATATTTCGATTTGCAATTTTTTAGTTTATCAATGTAGCATCGAATCTTACGTTTTTCGACTAATTAAAGTGTAAATTTTAATAAATAGCTCAAAATTTTACATAATGATAAAAAACAATTTTTCGAATTCGAGTTTTTTCGGTTTTTTGCATTTTCTGCGAAAATTTGCCACAGTAATGTATATTTTTTTTTACACCATCAGAAAGTAGAGATTTTAACGAACAAAAAGCACACTGACTTTTTTAAAAAAGCAGATATTTTGACGTCAGAATTTTCGATTGAAAATTAGGGTGCTTTTTCGATATTAAATAAAAATAAGGGGAAAAATTAAATATTTTTAATCAAAAAAATTACAGTGTGTTTGGGACATAAAAAGGTAAGTTTTCACAAAATTTCGTGAAAAAAAAAATGTCTTGTGGAAAATAAAAATAAAAAACCAAAAAATCGGTTATTTGAATTTTTCGCATTAATCTTGAGGTTATGTGAAAAAAGTGTAAATACAAAAGTTGTAGATCTTTTTATTGCCTACAACTTTGCCATTTAATTTTTTTCCATAGGACTTGTAGTTTTGCCGGAAATCGCGATAAATCGTTTTTTACCCTTAAAAACTCACCCCCTCCCACTTCCCAACCTCAGATCACCCGTAAATTATTTTTCCTTTTATTTTTGCTATATTTTCTTCCTTTTCCAATGGGTTCCATCCTGTTCTAAATTTTTTTTACTTTTTACAATTTTCAAAGGCTTCGACCCTGGTCTAAGACGCGTACAATCACCATCAAAAGTTAAATTAATACATGGCGAGTCACAAATAATAAGAGGCGGAAATTAGTTGAATGTCCCCCCCAAAAAAACGTTATAAATAATTATTCTAACCCTTATTCAATTTAAACACACAAAATGCAGCGAGCAAACGACTGGTTTAAATTGAATTGAAATTAAAAAGATAATCTTTTCTTCGCCAACGGTTTCCTCGCCAGTCTTGAATTTGCCGTCATGGATTTAAGACAGGCATTCTGTGTTTTACGTATTGACATCGCAATCTTTTCAACTGGTTCATATATAGATTCCTTTCGACACACAACGTATTTATACATGCGCTGTTGAACTGTAATATTTGTCTGAAGAGACCCAAACTAAGGGTCGAAACTAGGGCTGATGATTTACTTCGAAGGCTTCGACATTCGAACTTCGAAGCTTCGAAGATTCGAAGCTTCGGTATGAAAATCTTCGAAGCTTCGAAGCTTCGAATCTTCGAATTTTCGAAACTTCGATCTTCGAAGCTCCTAAGAATCAAAATTATACAATTATACTATTTAATAGAGATGGCTAGAGTTAATAATTAAATAATATAAAGAAAGTTCAATATCAAGAAAGTTAATAATTAATTTAATTTTTTAAGAATTGCACAATCGTATATAAGTTAAGACACTTTATTGTCCCTTCTAACATTATAAATTGCATTTCTTTCTACATGTTGTAATTTTCATTTACAATTTTCATTTACAATTTCCACTTATGTTTATTTCACATTCTATTTGCATGAGCTATCAGCGAAACTATAAAAGCTTATTTTTTAAACTTGATTTTAACTCGAAGTCTTCGAAGTCTTCGAAGACTTTGAACCTTCGAAGTTAACTTCGAAACTTCGAATTCTTTCAAAGGCTTCGAATCTCTCTCTTCGAAGTGGTCAAAAATAAGAGCCTTAGTCGAAACGTAATTGCTAATAAAGCTATCAATATTGCCAGGTTGCTGTCAGCAATTGTCTTTTTATTTAAATTGAAATTCTTTAACTTTTCAGAGCGATTGTATGGGTAATATTTAATTTTAAGAGCACGTGATTGGTTTGCGACTTGCAAATCGGTCTTCCCTACTTTTTACTTCTGCTTCATAGAATCGATCAGTTTGGTCTCCAAGTGGCCCGTTTAATACGCACCTATTGTCAGCGACGCGCAAGCGAGAGATCGAACGTGGGCGTCGCACACAACAGGTGTTTCCTGCGTGCGGAGCGTTTTCCTGCTACCCGAGAGAGCAGCCTCGCTCTTTCTCTCCCATCGATCCCCTCTCGCGATCAGACCTTTGCGAGTGCACGTCGTGTTCGCGCCTCCGACACGCGTTCAGCAACAACCGCCGATTTTCACGCGATTTTCGTACCGGGCGAATTAAAGCTCGAGAATCGATCGACCGGTCGATCGGGAGAATGCGTCGCGTTACATGCTTGTGGACCTCTATCGGCACTCGCGAAGACATCGTCCGTCTTTGTGTGGAAAGGAAGCGTATTATCGCGGCATGCAAAACGCCGCGCAGTCTGTTTTTATCGATGAGGTTCATTAATATTCGACGCCACGAACCGGGTGATAAAAGCGTGCCGCACTAGAGAGAGAAAGAGGGAGGGGGAAAGAGAAAGAGAGAAAAGGACGAAAAGAGGGAGATGCATCTTCGCCTTTGCCACTATCCGCATATTGTCAAGTGTATATTTATCGAGCGAAAAGTACTTGCGCTCCAAGATGCGGAGCGACGCGAAAAAATATAGACTGCATGGAAGCGCGCGCGCGCGCGCGCGCATACTATCGGGCCGCGCGAAGACGAGGTCGTAAAGGAAGACGATTCGTCGCGACGGCCCCTCGGCCAGCGGCGACGACCCGTCACTGCTCCACTCGTTGCGACATCGCTCTCCGCGAAATCGCGGAAATATGGCTGCCGCGTAGGCAGTTGCGCGCTCCCGAACGATCGCGCGCGCGCAAAAAAAAAAACAACACATTTTCTTCCATTTACCTCTCATGCGGCATCCGTTCCGGATCTCCGTGGTTCTCCACCGGGCAAATTCAAGCGCTACCAATTGAAAATTGAAGAGAGTGGGAGGCAGACACGACGAAGACACTCGAATTCACCACGAAGTCGCCACGTTTCCCGTCCTTTCTCGTAGCGAAACTGACTTTTCGCACCGCACGGTGGTCTCACACGCGATCGACCGCGTCGACGACGGCGACGACTGTCATTTTTCGTCGACCACGACGCCGACTTGCGGCGACGTGACACCGAGACGCGATACGCGCGCGAGCGTGCGCGGTGCGGTCACACCGACGGCGGACGACGCGCGGCGCAATCTTGCTACTGTACCCGGGAGACGCGTTGGCGGTCGCTCGTACACGAGACGAAGACGAAGGTCGCACCGATGGGCGCGAGAACGGAGTGCGATCGAGCGGTAACGACAGCAGCGAGGAGACACGCACCGCACGGTACGACAGGAGGTACTGCATCGCGCGGCCGCGTCGCACCTCTCTTGTCTCTCTCGCGCGCGCGCGACGTCCGCGCCGCCGCGCGGCCGCCGCCGCAGACTCGATTATTTATAGAGACCCAGCATTGTTGTGTCCACGCGCCCCAGGATCGTCTCTCGCGGCTCCGGCGCCAGCTCCTCTTTTCTAACTACGAGATGAAGAAGCGCAATGCGAGTCTAAATCTTATAAATTTGGATCTTGTAAATTACAATTGTATCTTGAGTATACTAATTACAGATTTCTCTATGTAATTTCAAAAGCGATAAAGGCTCGGAAATTTATAATATAACGTAAACTGAAAAAATTCTCTAAAAGATTTATTATTACTAAAAGTAAAAACTTGAGTTGAATTACTTAGTTATTAAAATTAAAATTCTAATTCGAGTATTCAGTTAATTATAAAACTGAAAATGAGATTTATTAATAATTGCAATTCAAATGTATGTATAATTCATGTTATGCATTTTTATTGCAACTGTATTTGATTTTCTACTACTTTTACTACTTCAACGAACGAATCCGAGATTCGATTGTCGATAAAACAACATATAATTATACATTATGCTACACGTCAGGCGTGTAAGAGGGTTTATTATTTCTGATTTGCATAGCTCTTAAGCTTGCTTTTACAATTTTTTTTCACTCTCCATTTTTCACACATTTTAAAAATAGAATCCTTCGTTGCCGATATTCATGGACACGTAGGTGAAACAAGTAATTGCGGATATTCGCGACACGTGTCGTACGCAAATGTTCCGCGCAAATGGCGCGAACTGATGGAGATGGGATGAGAACGCAAACGTGCGTTACGATAACGTGGGTAGTTCGTACGTCATTATATTCAACATCATTTCCTCGTCATAAATAGATGAGCCCGATTAATCATCAGGAAGCAAGCCCAGGGGGCTCGCCTTATTACGCGCTTGGAAAATCGATATTTTTCTCGCGGCTGATATTTATATCCCGATCAGTTATATCCTTCGTGATTACGTCTGCCCACGTGAGAGAGGCAATATATCCACCAATCACTACCGCATAGGAGCCGTTAAATTTCTAATGCATCGCGCAACATTTAACGCGATTATGTGGCTGAGTGTATGTATGTCTCTTGTGAAAAAGTGGTTTTCATTGGATTTGTCTGTAATCTTAGTTATCTCGAGAGACTAATTTTAATTACAATTAATTGATTTATGTAAAATAGATAAATCGTATCTATGTTTATTTCTAATGTTTAAGTGTTTTATTCAAATTAAAGAGGATTTAATGTGATCTCGAGTCTTGGATAAAGAATAGTCAATCTCATGAAAAATAAAACGAGAGATTTGTTCTCAAAGGATTCGTAAATTACACAAAAGGCAAATTTCAATATGACGAATGCCCAGTAATCTGAATGGATTAAAAGTGCAAAGCACGCTATCGGAAGTTCGTGGGCGCTGCGGCTGACTGCTCCCGGAAGTTCTCTTATCGCCAGCCCTTTGTTTTCTACACTTTAATTCACCGAAATCGTATAATAATCAGTGGCCGCACCGCTGACGTTAATGACACTGCATAGATTACGCTTATCGAATCGTACGGTCGTGCTACGTGGAAGAAAAAAAATACACGTAGTCGTATCGCATCATCCATTCAGGCTTCTGATCGGATTAGATAAATAAAATTATAACGAATGTATTTATACGTCAATAAATTCTGCAGATATAAAAAAGAACGTATTATTGCTACTTCATAAAATTTGTAAAATCTCATATTAGAAAAAAAATTTTTTTATAAATTTAAAATTAATATTTGTAGAGCACGATTAATCGATAATCTATGCTGTACTTTCCGTTCAGGACGTTTGATGTTCTGGCTATAAAAAGAAACTTAATTATGAAATATCTTCTATATTAGACGTGAATACATAATTATGAATATGATGCAATATCGTGGATTCACACGGCTACGATCATTTTTCGATTGAATACTATCATTATCTTTATCTATCATTATCTAAATGTAAAAATTACCCATTAATATCGTTCGATTGTTAATAATCTTTATAACTTTGTAATAATTATTACAATCTAACTTTATAATAATTGTTTACTAAATTTTTATTTGTTAAATACTCACTCATATTATTATAAAATTAGCAATAAGATATAATAATATATTTTTTATCATGTAAATTGTAAACACTAAGTTTACAAACACAAAACATCGTTATACATCTTTACTTTATACTTTACTTTATGAAACGTTTATTGATTAAACAATTATTAATAAAGATTTATATACAATGTGTGTGTGTACAATGTGTGTGTGTGTGTGTGTGTGTGTGTCCATTTTTTATATAAAATTTATTAAATATTTTTATTGAAGGTTATTAAGTTTATTAAAGTTTTAGAACAATTTAAAAGTATTTTTGCTTTATTGTATTGCGTTTTACATTAAGCTTATATTAAGCTTTCTTCTTTATAATAATTTTTAATTTTAAAAAGTTTTTAAATAAGATTTTTATCACTCTATAAAATTTTATTTCACAAATAACCTCGTGTGTTATCCGCGTGACCCGCGTTGCGTGACTGACAAATTGATCTACCAATGGTTAGTAAAACATTATTTTTTTACAAAATATCAGCAGTTACATTTTTAGAATTTAATTCGAAATACAATTATTAATAATTTTAATGTGTTTCTTATTAAGAAAATTACAATAAATAAATAATCTGTTTCCCTTAAAAAAATTATACAAGTTCTGAAAATTGTTATGAAAATTGCAGTCAGCAATTTTGAGATATTGAGCCTATTAGAGTCCTATCTATCTAAATTCGATCGGAATAGGAATTATATTTTATCGATATTTCTTTGACCACATTACTGATAAGCCGCACGAGCCAGTATTATTTTGCTTATTTGGATTAATCATGTCGCTGCGCAAATTGACATTTGGTCCGAGATTGCACTCTCTGATCATGCAATCCTGATCGATTTACATTTTGTGAACATGTATCGTTGTTGAAAAATTAACGCTAAACTTTTTAACGTGAGTAACGCACGAAAATCGCAAATGATGTAAAATGTGTAAAGAGATATCATTTCTATAAAAAATTTCTATAAGAACGTACTAGTTATAGTTAGAAAGTATTTTCGCATGAAATTATAAAGTCGAATAAAGGAGAAAATGGGTACATAAGATACACGCATTTTAACAGACAGAAAATGCGGTTAAATTTTATGAGTTTATTATATATAATACTTTTTCTTTTGCAACGAAATTTCTTGCACATTGTGCATATTATGCATTCCCGCGCTTTTGACGAGTGTGTTCCTTCCCGTGAATCTAATTCGATCGACGGAATTCCTTTTCTTCAGCCGACGGCTAAAAAAAAGAGCCATCTTCCAATCACGTGTCGTCTTCCAAAAATAGCATGCAAGGTCACGCTAAGCGGGTTTCCTCTCGCCATCAACCCTCGCTGCCACCCGCCCTAAACTCTATCGATCCAGATACCGTTAAACTCGGCCGAATGGAGCGATAACACCTCATGCATATGTATTGTTATGCAAAAGAAGCGGTCGGAAAATTGTCGATCTTATAATATTTGAGCCATTCAACGGAACAGTGTCTTCTCCACTTAATATTTCATTTTACTACCTTCATAATTTTATGGGGATTTACGACTTACATGTTGAACTTTACATCAGTCGACAGAATAACTAAAATGAATCTTATTACCTTTGTAGTTTCCAATAAAGAATAAAGTATTTTTCAGACAAAAAATATTTTTGTGAGAATATTCTTTCGTACGCTTGTGAGCACATATAGCAGGATAGTAATTCCATGTGGCATAATATGCTAGTCACGTAGCGACGTATTTTTATAACTTGTGCAAAAGATGATGCAGCAAGTCAGGCGACTCTAATACATTCAGAGCCTCTCAGTTGCTTCGGACTATTTATAGCGGATCGCTCGATATGATGTACTAACTTTATTTTTAGCTGCTTACCTAGCTACAGCCCTTTCACCCCTTGGTATGACACCATCGTGACAGCGGGGCACGCACAAGCTGTTGGCACTTACCTGAAAATTAAAAGTGGCTCTTTTAAAATTATAGATACGCTAAAAAAATTATACAAAATAAACATGTTTATATATTACCACAAATCGATTAACCTTTATTGGAATATATTTTTTTTAGGAAGCAGATTCCAGGAAATAATATCGATGTCCAATACATTCTCTCTCTCTCTCTCTCTCTCTCTGATCATTGATTATTAAATAATTATAAAAATAAATAAAAAATTTAAAAAACTTTGTCAATATTTATGGAAAATTATCGGTACAAAAACAACTTATTATATATACGGTTTTTATATATACGGTCTTTGATAGATACATGGATAACTTTTTTCACTAAAAACAAAAAAAAAGAAAAAAAATACTAAAAAATTATACATATCTTATGTGGTTTACATAGATTATGTGTTTTATTGAATTATTAATAGTTATTTAATTCATAGTTTTTATTTTCCCGTAACATTAATATTCAATTTCCAATATTACAAAAATCGGCGAAAGTTATGTATATGTATCTCTCTCTCTCTCTCTCTCTCTCTCTCTCTCTCTCTCTTTGTACAATTATTAGTTTATATTTTCTATTATTCGAAAAAGTATCAGGATTATCGATGAGACATCATTTTTATACATTCACAGCAACAAAATGTTAATCAATAAATGTACATCGGAATTATATAAATTATTAGTTTTTCCGTTTCCGGATTTGTGCGTCCTCAAAATCGTACCGTCTTCAACGGGAAAACGCGAGCTTCAGCGAAACCCGGTAGGCTCACGCGGAAAACCAGATGCAAGGATCGCATCAAGTTGTCTCCATCTCAGCATGAGGTCGTCCGGGGCGTATAAATACGCGCGTCTTTAAAAAGCTGTTCTGCTTTTAAAAAAACCCGCGCATCTCGTCGTCGGCGACATTTCATCGTAGACGGATCTATCAGGGTGGCTCGCGTTTCTACGAAGTGTCACTTTACGTTTTACCTCATGTGGAATGAAAAGAAAGAAAAAAAAATAATATACATAAACTAATAAACTAATTTCTGCTACGTTCTATTGCTTCCAAACATAACAAAATGAGGAAAACTGTAAAAATATTCAACAAAAAAATGTATAGTTTTCATTGAAAGCAATATATTCTTATGATTTTCTCCTTCCCTTCAACAAGCGAAAAGTAATCTGTATATAATACATAATACATAGTACATAATTTCAGGAAAGTTACGTGAAAAATAATACATTTTAAATTTTTATTTTTATTAATTTTTATGTAATTCGTCGATATTTGTAATGTAATCTTTTAAAGTTACTCTTAAGGAAATAGAAATCTGTTCTCTATTAGCATTGTGTCTTTTCTTTACATAAAGTCCGAAATTTCGTTCGGATTGACAAAATTGATTATTGTGCAAAGGATACTAACGAAGAACTAGTATGCATTGTTTCAACAAGTTTGGTTAGACGGATATTCTCTCGTAGTAATACAACGTATTGTGTGTACAAGTACGAAAATAGTGACCAAATCGTTCGAAAATACTGACCGCTAAAAATACAGACAAAAATAAACGTCCACACGTGTAAAAACACACATTAATATTCGCCGCGCGTCCGACGAGCCGACATTTTCATGCTACCGTATAGTGAAAAAGAAACTAACGCGCGGGTGGTAGACAAAGACAGATGTATGCAAATCGAGGGAAAGAAAAAAGAGAGAAAGAGAGAGTTAAAAATCTAACGACGGCGGACAAAACGCGGCGGGTGGGGCGAAGAGAACGAAGGATGAAGCGTGAGAAGAGGCGAGAAAAGGCGGTAAAGTGCAGTGAGCCTTGCTCGTGAATCTTTAAACAAATTTTCTTTCATCGCGCCGATACCCGTGGTGTCTTGAACTACAAAAATAATCTCGGACGTGTCCTAAATTCCTCGAGTCGTTTCCTAAGAAAGAAAGATAAAGACAGAAAGAAGAGACGGAGAGAGAGAGAGGAGGACAGAGGAGAGGAAGATTATTGAATTACATAAAGAGAAACATAGAGAAGATTAATTGATTAGGCAATATTTTTGTATTACAGCGCATATGTGTATATTAAAATATTTTAAACTTTAACACTTTTAGTGTAGATAGATTTTACAATAATCTTGGAGAAGACAACATTTATTAAAACTTTATCTCTATGATAATTGATCTGACTTCTCCAGAAAGAAGAATATGCAAAAAATGAAACTAATGCACTATCGATGAATAATCTAATGCCCTAATACTCTAAATTTAGTCTAAATTAATCTAGTGCAATGGTTAGGTTTGCCTTCTCAGTAAAAAGCTTGCAAAATACGTACTCTTTGTTTCTTAAAATTATATATCTTTTTTAAAATTTTTAAGTTCTAATTACAAATACTAATTACAAATTCTCATTATAAATTTCTCGTAGATATTCGTGTTTATTAACATTATTATTATTAGTAACACTGCGCTACACGAAGCATAAAGTGGAAAAGATGAATTCAATTTTCTCTCAAGAACGTAAAATATAATAAAGAAATATTACGTTTATTTATAAGATAAAAGAACGGGAGGTGAGGAAGAGAGGCAAAGGAACGAGGCAGAGAGTTTCTTGGATTTAATTATGCTTGCTTCTATACACAAAAAAATAAGTGTCAAAAGACTCGTGAAGAAATTCAAAATTCGTGTGATACAGTAATGATATGGTTTATCGCAAGTTAATCTTCAGCAATTGTCGACTGTGAAATGTGTAAGACCTGACAGAAAAATTATGTCCGGCGAGAAAGCAGCCTGGCGCCGCCGTGACAGCATGAGGCGGCGCCCGCGTCGTTTTCTGACTCACGGGAGACATGACGAAAAAGACAGCATCAACGAGAAGAAGGGTAGCAGTCTTCAAGCACGATTGTAGTGTCATGTAGTTGCCAGGGAAAACCCCAAGATTTCGCATGTGTGACCTATAATCGCGGGATGCTGGCGCAAGACGCCTCTCAGAGCATCATCCCCGTGCCAGAGCTCGCTGATTATTCTGATAATCGTTAACGTTTTGATTTAAGAGTACTTAAAAAAGTATTCTTTAAGTAAAAGTACTTAAACAAAAAAAACTAAAAAAATTATTGAATTACTGTGTTATAATTATATTCGATATGATTCACATCTGAGACAATTCCTTGATATTTTATAAAAAAATATAAGGATATATGAATCAATATCATAATATCAATATATAACGTGATATCTTTGTCAAACGTATATTGTATTTTTATTAAAGTTCATTTGCATTTATATACAAAAAAATACTAAAAAGTTATGCTGTTGCACGTAACGCAATATTATATTTATATATAACATTTTACTTCAAACTAGAATTCGGGAAACTTAAGTTTGTTTCATTCATCTGTTTGTGTAATGCCCATTTCCACCAATGTAGATTAACTCTAATCTCGATTTAACTTATACTTTATCTTTTTCTAGTTAAAAAATTAGAAAAAGATGAAGCGTGAGTTAAACCGAGATTAGAGTTAATCTACATTGGTGGAAATGAGCATAAATGAATAAATCTCAACTGATGCATGGTTATCAATGAAGACCAAGAAAAAGAGGGATCTGTGTCGAAAAACTGAAGTTTAATCTCATTATACCAATTTCAAACAATTTCATTAAACATGAAGTTTTATTCTCACATAAATCATTTTCACAATCACCTTTATTATCCCTATGTTTCAACATCTAAGACAGTAATAAAAAAACTAATCTATTTGAATACAAATATTTGGAAATAATTTCCTCAATGAGGTAAAAGAATTTAAGCGAACAGAAAACGTCACCTTCTCTTAGCTTCTCGCACGATCTGAGCGGATCCATCAGTTCTCTCGCAGCCGTCAGCGCCGTCATCGTCGTAGGTTAACAGGTAGGGACTGTTCCGCCACTCCTGCCGTTCGATCCGGCAACTAGGGAGGTGCGGGCGAAGGGAAGGTGAGGAGAGCCCGAGCTATTTATAGCTTCATAGGTCTTTCGTGGGAGGATCGAGTGGGACGAGGCTGCGCGACAACCGGCGGGCGGTGGTGGCGGGCAGGGAGATGGGGAAACGTGTCAGGGGTGGCGTTCGTGGGATCCAAGGGAGACGCCAGCGAGGATCCTGAGAGGAGACGAAGAAGGGAAGTGCAGAACACAGAGGGCAAAGTGGGGAGAAGGACGGAGGAAGAGAGAAAGAGAAAGAGACGCGGGAGGTGGTATGGATAAGGCTGAAGAGAAGGAAACGGAGGAAGGGCAGAGAGAGAAACGAGGAGAGGTGATGGTCGCTATAAATAGAACCGGCACTCAGCCTGTGGACTCTTCTAGGGTGACCTTTGCTTGAGAAGGAAGAGAGGAAGAGAAGTAACGTCGACTTCCACGATGCTATTAGGCTAGGTTATTGGTTTGTCCTCGCCTCATTCTCTCTCTCTCTCTCTTTCTTACTTTCTTTCTCTCTCTGTCCCCTTTCTTCCTTCTCTATCTATCTTTCTACCTCCCTCCTGGGTTGGGCGCCACCGGCCGTGTGAATCTGGGTTATGTTTACTACCCCCTTCTTACCCCTCTTGTCAGTGCCGGAGGTCGTGCGCGACGGCGCCGCTGCCACTTTCCTCGCGCGAGAATGCTGTCGCGACACGCGAGAATCGCGGTCTTCCGGTTGTATATGTACACGTATGCTTTACATTTTACTTGTAAAAAAACACTGATAGATAAAGGTAGAAACGTTAAAACGTTCTTTCGAAAATTTGCCGATACTGCATCTCTGAATAATAATCCCTGAATCAGGCAGTTTGTAATACTCTTGCAATAATATATATATATATATATATATATATATATATATATATATATATAAGCTAAGTAAGAATAAAAACATATATAATTTTTAATTTTTATTTCGAATTGATCTTTCGATATTTAACCCAAGGAGCAAAATCGCACCACATATCATATATTTTTCTCGTCATTTATATTTTTAGAGATATTAATTTATTTTTTGCCATTGCATTAAATTATAGAGACAAATAAATATATAGTTATTATTTATACGTGTATAAGATTTGTAAGAGTAGTTTTCAGAAGATTAATGCATTTTGTCTATAAAAAGAACACACACACACACACACACACACACAAGTTTATAATTTGTAATATAAAGACTAGTTCTCAAATACATATAAATAGAATTTTTATTATCTTACTAAAAAGAAATTAAATTATTTTTCAGAATCCGTAAAGATTAATAAATATTACCAAATATCAGAGAACTAGAGAAAAAAAATTTGCAATAAAATAGTAGCCGTTCGCATAATCACGAAATGTCAAGTTCTATAGAGATTTGCATCAAAGAAGATTGTCATCAAAAGAAACAAAACGACTGAAAACGAGAATAAATGCAAAAATAAAGCGCCGTGTCGAAAAAGAAACATCGGCGGAACGAACTTTGATTACCGATCTTTCCACCACGAAAGGAACGGTCGCTTTGATCAGTGGCCGGGAGCACCAAAGTAAATACACGATATAATCGACCAAGATCAAAGTAGATGCTAACGAGAGCAAAAGTCTAATCAAATTAACCCGAAATCATATGTTTATAATCCAAATCATTTCTACCAGTGATAATTCGATGTATTTTATAATTTGTATATACGTGTGACGGCCGTAACTTATCGAATTTTATATCGCCAGCTTAGACTTCTCTGTTTTGCATTAGATAGAAGTGTCATGTTCATATTTATATAAAAATATTTCTTGAACACCGAGGAGCATCATAGAATAATATAAATGATTTTTTCGCAACGTAATAATTTTATATTATATAATAACGTAGTTTATATTTTATATTACATATCTTATATCATGTTCTTAATATATTATATCCAGTTTGCATATCAAATAAATATATAAAACAAAAAACTAAATAAAAGAATTAAATGGAGAGCAAATTAAAATTGAACACATAGCAATATCCTAATTTTTTTTAATTTGAAAAAATTCATCTATATTTAATTATTTAATTTTCTGATTCTCAAAAAAACTAATTTATGAGATTGATTTTTTACTAAAAAAGATTGATTAAATTACTCATGTTGAACTTTTCAATGTCAGAGCTGTATCGTCACGGAATTCAAGAACATATCGTTAAGCACATATACTCATGCATATACATATATATATTATGCGGAAACCTCGCTAGTGAAACGGAAATCATCATTCTCGGTAACGACTACATTTGTGCCGAGCAACCTGTCAGTCTTCGCGTCGGTCGGGAAGTTTTGGCCAAGCCGAGTGTGTTCCGCAGAATCGAGTGGGACAGTGATTTGCGTGCCAAACGTTCGCGACTAACATTAGTTTTACCTCTCTGGATGTGGACGCGCTAAAGTACCAATTGGGACTTCGACTTCGTCGTAAGAAGAATCGCTTGTCCACTACAAATAGGTCCGTATTAATAACTCATACTCCGTGCTAAATGTAGACGCCTGATACCGAGCTCGAGATAATATTGTATGCAGTCTTTATGTGAGAAAACTCGGACGGCCATATTTAGCAATAAACGTGAGGTACAGATATATATAGATTTTAATTTAACGAGACTGAAAAATATCCTAAAGAAGTTCGAATGTAAAAATATCTTAAAAAGGTGTGGCTATTCTCCAAATTCTATCCAATAAGAAATTGAAACAAGTATGTCACGCGATATAACATAAATAAAATATACATTAAAGATCAAATTAAAAAAAAAAATAAAAATAGATATCAAAACGTTAAACTCTTCTCCTAAAGAAAATTTTTTTAACTTGCGTTAAAAATTTTGCATTCGAAAGCTTCGAGTCACACCACGCGTACATATTTATCACCGTAGAAAAAAGTAATATAAATGACCATCGCGTTGAAGTATCTTATAGCTTAAAAATATTTCACTACTATCCCGACAAGAGTTGAATTTATCGAACCATCCCACTTGGATAAGATTTAGAGATACAATTTTGCTACAAATTGCATCAAATGGGTGATGAAAGAGGGGCGGGGATGACTGTATTTTTCATCGTGGCGTATCGAGAGCATTTTATACGAGCGTTGATGAAAAATACAGCAAAGAGCAGTGCGGGATGAGTAATCGATGACAACATTGGTCGGTGCAGCAACGGCCGCAATGGACGAAAATAGAATCGTTCATGTACGCGATCGATCGGCGTGTTTTTCAGGCTGCGCTTTCGCTGTGAATTCAAATTTTCACGAGCAAACGTCTAGCGATAACTTTTAATGTCACGAGCAATTGCATCGGGAATAATTTTCGCAAATGTACTTATTACTCGCACGATTTATGCACAACAGCTCCACGGGATAAGCAAAACGGTGGACGATGATTATTTAAAATACACCTCTTTCGATCTTGATTCTCGCTATCGTCGTTCGGAATTATTTGCGATAAATTTTATTCCGCTTAAATCCGCACGCAAACTTTGAGACATTTTGCAAAAACTACGGGACGAGTATCTTTTTTCTTGCCACCGCATGCAAAACTTTCGTCGACCTCGACTCGAAAGAAATTCTTTGATATACGGAGAATTCTCGCGCGAGAGATTCTCGATAAGCAATATATTTTAGGAATACACGTGAGACTTTCGCGTGCTATTAATGTCGGCGAAACTTTTGCCACGGATGACGACAATCTATTGGAAAAATATCAAACTCGTTATATAGCGCGAGCGCGGATCGTGTAAGAGGATCGATACCGCCGCCGAAGGATGCTGCGCAACTTTCTCGCGCGTGTTTCCTCAGCATCGAGAACGAAAACGAACGTGCAGCAACGAGCGAGCACCACTACTACCACCCACACATGAGCATAGCGCGGTAGTCCGTAACAAAATTAGCGCGGGCACAATGCGAACCCGCCTTCGCCCGAGAAAATAGAATTGGCAAGCTACCAAAGTCGAGTCTTGAATAGATTTGGACTATATAGATCCTCCTTTGCTCTCTGTTCTCCCCGCTCCTTTCGCTCGTTTGGGCATCGGTCTCCTCTCTCTCGTCCATCCCTCGCGTACGACGCGGCCTTTGTGTGATGTAACCTGTCCTCATCGCGTTGCTGCACTCGTTATGCGCGCTGAATTAACATGAAAATCGAATGAGGAGATGCTACCCTAAACTGATGCACGAGGGTAGGATATATCAAAGCGAAGCGGTAATTGTGTCACGCGATAGGAGCCTTTACGAATATTCTATGATATTAATACTTTTGTCTATTAATGTCCCAGAATACGCTTAACGATGCGTTAAGGAAGAATAAGAATTAATTAGATAAGATGATGTTGTAAGATCAAAGATAGAAAAAATATTTATTATATTCAATTTCATTTAAAAAATATATATAGTTAATTTAGATGAGAAGACGAGTGTGAAGAAGGTAAGAAATTAAAATGGAAAAAAGAAATAATAATTAGTATAATTAGAAGTATAAAATTTAGTGTGCAAGAGCTCAAAGTATGGGTATTATTTGTGAAATAAAAGAATATTAAAAATAATAATTTTAAATTGACAATTTAATGTTATAGAAAATTAACTAATTCTTTCATTTAAAATTGATCTATTATAATTTGATTTAAAAGAGCAACTTTTTTCAGTCATTTAATGTAGGCATTAGAATGAGTGAAAAGAATTAACTCTAATCCCTCTAACTAGGGTCGTTCATGTCCCTCCATTTCTAACAATCGTTAGTTGTAATGTGCGTATTTCAAATTGACAATTTAATGTTATAGAAAATTAACTAATTCTTTCATTAAAAATAGAAGATCTATTATAATTTGATTTAAAAGAGCAACTTTTTTCAGTCATTTAATGTTCAGGCATTAGAATGGGTGAAAAGAATTAACTCTAATCCCTCCAACTAGGGTCGTTCATGTCCCTCCATTTCTAACAGTCGTTAGTTGTAATGTGCGTATTTCAACAAATAATTGTTGTGTATCAAAAAATAGTTAAACAAATAATTTTCAAATTTTCTTTACATTGATTTTTAGTCGAAGGTATAAAGAAATTATAAACATTTTTGTGAAATTTTTCGAAGCTATTAACATAGTAAAAAACGCACTAGACATGAAATGCCCTGATTGGATTAGGGTTAAGATAGGAGACATAAGAAAAGAGTGAGCAGAATCCGCCTAATTTTCACGTGTAAAAAAACGAAACAATAGATGCATCAGTTGTCCTATTATCTCGTGTTTTTACACGACTCACGCGGATTTTCCGAGCGAATTGCAACGATAAAAGGAAATGTATTCGTTGAAACGATTTCACTTAAGCGGACAGCAATTGTTAACAATTGGAAATTCGACTGAAACGAGTTCGGCGTGAAACGCGAGAATTCAACGGTGCGGCATTCGACGGTCGGGAACAACGACAGCTCGCGCTGCGAAACGCGAGAGAGCGAAAATAAATGGAGCCGACGAAAATAAACGCGCGGCCGCTATTTTGTGTGCACCTCGACGACCGCGTCGGTATTAACGCCAATGTGTACGGTCGATTGTGTGCATGCGCATGTGGTATGCGGCAAATTCGCTAATCCCATCCCAAATTTATACGCTGGGAGCGAGCACGCTGTGCTCGTGTAACCGTGCCGATGCTCCGAATACTCGAGGTCACTACGCTGACGATTCAGCTGAATGTCCATCCATATCGACAACGCGTGCTTACACGCGTTAATTTTGCCAACTAGAATTGGCTCAATGATTCTTCACTCATTTTCCAGAGGTTAGTGCCAGAAACGCACGCTAATTTATGTATTTGCATCGCACACAGGATTTCGGAAAATCCTTGTTTAATTCATTTAATTATTAATACACGCATTTACAAAAAGTCCAATTGACCTAAATGCGTTATTGGACACAGATATCTGCGGAATTGGTTATTGATAGCAAACATGAAATTATAATCATTCATAGCAAATATTAAATTATTACAACTGCAATAGGAAACATGACTTTTAATTTTTATTACTAGTTTTTTCCACTAATAAGTTTTTTATTTCCATCTTGCAAAGCTGTGTATATTTAACTCGCGTGTAAGTAAAATATGTTTTCAAAAATAGAATCTGATCGGTTGTGCAATTTGCGTTTTTAAGATCGATTAAAGCCAAATATTATAGAAAGATGTATTAATATTCGACATTAAATACTAATTTGTGGCTCTTTTAGTATTGAAAATGCAAGTGAAAGGGCGTACACGATGACAGAGAAGGTAAATATTATTTTGAAATTATGTACAAAAGCTCGTTTGCCCGACACGAGGTTCTGCGATTGATAGTCAACAATTTGTTTTCGTATTTCCATGTGAGATATGAAGAGGACGATCCTATATAGAAGAAATCAAATGTGGCTCACCGGGGAATACGAGCGCTCCATCGATTTTGCCAGCGGGATTGCTCCCGTTCTTTTCCGCGATGTCGACCATTACGTGAGCATCATGGACTTGGGTCGACCTACTTTTGAAAGAAAACTTATTTCTTCCATAAATGATCATACGAAACTTACGTCTGTTATCATATTGACGCCATCCGGGTCCCAACAAGAAGGAAGAGCAACGTGAAAAACATTTTGCAAATAGCGCACGAGTTTCCTCTCCAAACTAGTAATTTACCATTTTCGTACACGTGCGTAATAAGACCCCTAAATTACATCTAAATTACATCTAAATTACACTAGAATTTTAACGCTGATTATTTTCAGAAATCACCAGAGATTGAGATGAAAGTCAGAACCAGTTGCGAAGAACGTTAATACATAATACTCTGCAGTTAATACCACACGTATTACACGTATTCACTCGCGAAAACGAAAGTTTCTTAGACTAATTTCCAACAATTAATTTTCGAGGAAGCCAGTCCCCGATTCAAAAATCGCCGCTCGTGAGCGCAATCGGTGGAGGCACGTGCGGCAAGAAAATATGCGCGACGTGCATGTAATATCGTGCATTGGAGTCTCGACAGCTTCTAAATCGCGTGCGACGCGTGTACGCGTTAATCCATCATCGAGAGACCTTGACCTTCCTACGCTGCCGTAAGGCGTCTTTTCGCGATCTAATCGTCGCAAGCCTAAACACGCTCGCCCACGAAATTCCATCTCGCTCGCATTTCTGTCACTCGGATATTTAGAGGTACATTTACACGGAAGTTAATAAAGTTCCAACCTCGTAAATAAAAAAAAAAAAAAAAAAAACACTCGGGGTAATTCTATTCTATTCGGATAATTCCGTTAAAAAAATACTTATTAATTTAACTCAAATATTTCCGAGAGACACATAAAAAAAACGAATTGACAAAGTCCCTGATGATAATTGCGTCAAGGACTTCGAAAAATTTCCAATCATTTTTAGGTCATAGATAAAAAAATGCCGATACCGCTGTTTTCCATTATTTTTTCCAAATGCAACAAATTCGTTGCAATACTTCGTCATGAAGAGAATTTTTATCAGAAATCAAAATAATATTGGTTGATTTGAAAAAAATCAGAGTAGCGTATAAATTTGTTCTCGATTCAATTATAGCCGAGTATTTAGGACACAAATTCCTAAAATTTCTCGCGTTGTTTAACAACAATAGCGGCAAAAGGTATATTTAATCGATTGCATGTTACCGAGCTAACGGCAAAATTGATTATTTATATATAGAAATCATGCACATGTGCACAGGGTAAAAGCGGCGGGTTATGCTATTGAGCGAAGGTCAGACGATATATCTCACATCCTGGAATACCCGAATGAAATTGTCCCCTTCTTTACGACGTCCTGCTATATTTGGCGAGGAACTTATCGTTTATTAAAAAATAGTACAAAGACAGTTGCACGCGTTCGCGTGTTTTATTAATAGTGTTCGACCAGACTTTGCCGATAATCAAGAGTTTATCCGTCGTAAAAAGGTTGCCGTCGTTATGCGACTTAAAATAACCGGAGGAGGTTTGTCGAGTACGATAAGTTTGCTTTTATTTTCGTTTTTATTTACAGACATTTACAGAGCGTGGTGTCACAGTTAATATGAATGGCAGCTACCCTTCAACCAACTTTGAAATACACATGTACATGCGCGCGCAGATATTATTTAAACATATAATGTGTGTTAATCGTACAAGAGACATTTTCCTTTCCTATAATCGCCAACTTTATCTCTCCTTTTTTGTTTGTTGAGAATCTTTCTGTAATTCTTCTTCTGTGCGTTCTTTCTTCTTTCGAAGGTATATTTTTAGCAGGTATATTTTGATGACCATCGAGCCACCCTTAGACCATCGAGTTCATCTATTATCAAGCGCGGTGCAAAAAGCTCGACGAAGAACGCACTCGTTACGTTAGCGAGGATCCGAAAATGGCTTTTGATAGAAAATAGCTTTCTCCTACGCCCTCCTCCTCCTCTCTCTCTTCTCCTCTCTCGAATCGGCTTTTCTTTTTTCATGGCTAGGTCGAATCGATGGGAATCGACGGGCGCGCCGCCAGTTACGTTCGAATCTAGGTAAGTCGATGTTTCCTCGCGAATAATCTGTCCACGTGTGCCTCTTCGGTAGTCAGGTACGTGTGTGTATGTATGTATATACGTATGCATACGTCTACTTGTATGTATTTCTGTACGTCCACGCGGGACACGAACGCGTGTAGAACGAGGGGGCGGATGGCGGAGTGGATGGAAGCGTAAAGACGGTACACGCGGGGGCGCGGCGAAGGTACGAGAGTGTTATATAAATAGAAGCGGTCAATGCTGCTATGGGAACACTACACAGCCACGCGGTGGGGTAGATGGGTGCGCAGGGTGAGTGGAACACCTCACTCCCAATTCATTAGGCCGCATTTAGCGAGTGCTTGAATACTCGGCGCTTCGATATGGCTGGCGAATTGAGGGTTCAAGAGTGCAAGTCAATTGTCGGCAAAGATGTACGGAAAATATGAATACTGAATATTAAAAAGCGCATTCCACAATTTAAATTTTACCTTGGTGGAAACACCGCTCATTAGCCTTAAGCATCTTAAGAGATTAACTGAATACAGCCAGCCATGTTTATCTACGCTCTTTCGATTGTTAATCTCTTGCGAAGCAACAATTTCGCAAAGTAATGAATATTACGTCATTTAAATTTTGTCAATGTAGCCTGATATAATTTTATTTTATTTTTAAAAAACTTTAAAAAACAGTACACAATATTATGAAAATGTTCATAATCATCATTGCTCTGAATATTTGGAGAACTACGACTATTGCAACATTCTCGAGTTTATATTAATAAAAAAATCACAAAAAAATGGAAACATCTTTCGTTTCAGATAAAATATATAACTCTATATTTTTACTCCTCATTATGTAATATGTAGAATGATTACGAAGACCACCCTTCCTTGAAGATTATCTATCTCTGTTTTCCAAACAGTCAATTGCCATAAATCTTTTTCGTGACTTCACCAGAGAACAGATTACATGTATTTCTCGCACACGCAATTTAAAAAGAACAAAAGTAGAAAGGCCATGACGATATGACGAAACGAGTAAAAATAATGTCTTCAAAGACTAAACATTTGAAATTTATTATAAATAACAACATAAATCGTGAACGTTTTGACCTCACAGAATCCATTCTTCTTTAACAAAGATTGAAGAAAATAAGAGAAAAAGCAGTATTCTATTAAATAAAAATTCAATTTACAACATGTTCGTATAACGTTCGTGTAATACTTGTATGTACAAATAAGTTTAAAAAAAAATTAGTAATGCAGAATGCACGAACGACTGATAAAAATCAATGGTTAGAGAAGTTAAAATAATATTTTTCCTGGAATAACAAAAGACTGTGGAGAGTAAAGGTTGATGATTAAAAAAAGTTGAAAACTTATTCGTCGTTTTGTGGTGAGAATATGTCAGCGAGATGTTCAGCGAGATTTATCAGAATATTAATTCTAGTAATCGTCAAGATACAATGGTTCAATTGTAGCAGTTGATTTCGAATGGTGCAAGTGGTTGAAGATCGTATGATAAATAATTCAGTTTTAATAGTTAAAGCTTCAAATAGTGAAAAATCTTTCTAATTAAAAAACAGAAGTAAAAACAAATTGGAATCTGGAAGCCCCTTCTGTGACATCTATCTGCCCCACCGCGATTTCGGAGCAACGCTAAATGCATTGATCGAACCGAACTTATCGTGACAATTCCTTCTTCTCCTCCGCCGTTCTCTCGGGGGACCGATCAGAAAATAGCACGTCGCAACGCGAAACGCTGCTTCATATTCATCTCTCTTTCTCTCTCAGTCTCTCGCGGGTGCGGCCCGCCTCAAGAAGTTTGCACGTAACGGCACAAACTTCTCACGTGTGCATGGTCGCGAACACGTGAACGAGAGGACAGGTTTGTTTCCTGCATGGGCTACCTGTACACGCGTTACACGTTGCTTACACGCGAGCACGCACTTTCGTAGCTGCCAGCTGACTTTGTCTCGTGCCTGCATAGCCGTCGATCGTTATAGCCGAGCTAAATATACGAGCCGCTAACGTGCGCGAGACTCCATTAGGAGCCAATAAATTGCATTCTCTACGAGTGAGCGACGTTGCGCGCTTTATGGAATCGAAAGCGACGTTCCACAGCAAGCGATACAAAATGGAAATTAATGGTATTTCATTCGGATAAAAATGTGATCAAGTGTATCTGTTTTATCTCACAGAAGTGCATTGTCAGATATAAAAATAATACAACTACTGAAAATCTAGCAAATATAAATGTAATTTAAAAATGTAATTAAAATACAAATATCTAAGAAAAAAATCACTATTAATTTATAATATTGTTACGTTTTAATTATTAATTAGTACTTAAAAATAATTTTGTCTAACGATATAGAATAATCACAAATGCTTTTCTCGCGTCGAAGACCACGATATCGATTGACGAGTTAACTTGATTTTATCGAAAACTCTCTTTTGGAACATCTTAAAGATAAAACGACCATTAAAAAATTCAAATCAAGTTATTCAAATCTATGGATAAATTAAATTTGGAAAGTGCGAATAAACAGATATAATATTAGACGATTAAGTCTTTTCGCGTTTCTGCGTTCACTTAACACTCGTACAGAAATGGAGAGAGAGTCTGCTCAATATAATTCAAGTACAAAGTGCGGTACGGTAGTTTAACGCGCGATCAATCTTCACGATGCTGTTCTCTCGGCATTGCCTCTCGCAAGAGGAACGACATAAATAGCGTTATCGTGAGTGTTCACACTGCAACCGATAACGGCAGATGATTTTGCCGTCCATCGACGGACGCGCGGAGATTTCTCACGGAACGACCACCGCCGACAGCTCGCCCTGTTATATTTAACGTCGCATTCATTAAGAATAATCTAGCCGCAAATAAAAAGATGTAAGTGGAACAGGCTCGATAAGGTCGACCGATAAAGATGTCGCACGATATGAATTCTTCTCGAGGATAAATTGATCCGTTTTTATCGCCGCGGCGTTATTTCGGAATTATAAGTTATTTGCATAGATTTCATCAAAAGAGAGAATTATTCTTTCTGGAAAAATGTCTAAAACCGTTATTATAGAAGAAATCCATTATGCAAGAAGCAGTATATCAACAAAGACATAATAAATTGATAAATAAGGGAAAACACGCGCGTTTATCTTTATTAACAATATAATAAATATTTACTAGAAAGATAATAAATTTTTCGATTTGCGTTAAAAAAAAATTTACGCTACTTACTTTTCTTCTATTAAGGTTTTTTTCATTTGAAATAAAAATTGTACAAGTTAAGTAATATTATAAAAGATCGCGCACACTATTTATGGAAATATTTATCTATATGAACCTAAAATTCGACTTTACAAAAATTAAAAAATAATAACATAGTTCGTTCGTACTTCGTAAATACCGCACTTTATTTCATTCGTACCTCAAAGAGTAAAAAATATTTTTAAAAATGGACAGAACCCAACTTTTAAGATATTTTCGCACCGGCCAACGCGGTTTGATAGAGAATCGTTTGTACCTCAAAGGAATCGGAAATACATTTTTCAATTTTTTTAACACTAGAGTTTTCTATAGAAAGTTGATTGTTTTATTATATCTTTAAAGATGACGGATTTACTGTTGTAATAAATTCAAAAATTGAAAAAATGTATTTACTTTTCTCTGAGGTACAAACAAAATGAAAAGTGGTACAAACAATTTTCTATCGTGTGGCGTATGGCCATTTTTAAAAATTGTTTTTTTTTTTTTTTTTTACTTTTTGAGGTACAAACGAAGTACGAACAAAACTATGTTATTAATTTTTAATTTTTATAAAGTTGAGTTCTAGGTTAGGTGTGAAATATTTGCACTTGAAAACTATTCACATTAAGGATGAATAATATTTTTCACTCTACAAAGAAAATGAAAAGTGGTACAAACAATTTTCTACCGTGTGGCGTATGGCCATTTTTAAAAATTGTTTTTTTTTTTTACTTTTTGAGATACAAACGATTGAGGTACGAACAAAACTATGTTATTAATTTTTAATTTTTATAAAGTTGAGTTCTAGGTGTGAAATATTTTTGCACTTGAAAACTATTCACATTAAGGATGAATAATATTTTTCACTCTACACATATTTCAAACAAAATTTTTGCAAGTAAATAATAGCTAAACTAATACCAAACAAATGATATATAATAAGTTTTTTATTTTCATCCAAACTACCTGTCTCTCGAAATTTTCAAGCATTACGATAGGCAAATAGAATAGTATCGCGAAGGCAGTCAAGACAATTTGAGATTGGAATAGGATGTCTCTTTTCGAAGGAAAGAGAATTCCGATAATCGCCGTCTGTAAGGAAATAATTAATTGCGTCTGCAAAATCGCGGGTTGCGCGCGTCGGACGCAAGTAGCTGAGATTACGGGTGGGTGGAACGAGGAGGAGGCAAGATATCGTCTTTGCACGATGTCGATCGATACTATCCTATCTATTATTAGACGTACAACGGTACACGGATCGTTATTATTATTCGAAATGTATTTGTAGCCGGCTCACGAAGACAACGGCAACGATGACGACGACGTCAGTTCTATTCCAGCCGTGAAAATTATCACATGTCCATTAAGCCAGCTTGAACTACAAGAGACGCTCTTCTAAGGTGGGACAATGGTGTCGTATAAAAAGAAAGAAACGTTGGCGGAGAAAGAGGGGGCAGCGAAACTCGATCGGCAAACTAATCGTTGAATTTCCGCGACGGTGAATGGAATTAAATCTCGCTAAAGCTCATAAAATTGCTCAACCTCGGCGATTAATAATAAACCACGCTCGGTATCGAGGTGTCACGATGATTTTGCAGGTTTTCTGCCCTCCCTCCCTCTTGTTCGCGACATGGAAGATACTTTTAATACATGTGCATCTGGCTGAATTATCGGCTGTGACGCGCTAAATCAATTAATCGACATCACGTTCTGGTGACGATTTTTGTACGTTTTTTTTCTTTTTTTTCTGTACGATTGAATGATTTTCTTCCTTATTCGAACGAGCGAAAATGTCCCGCGAGAAAATAAATGAAGAACGCGACCATACTTAAATTATTCAACAGTGTATTGACCGCTGTGCCACGAGAACACAGCGCTACATTATCTATCTATACCTCCCCGGGAATAAATAATGTAGACGGCACGGTACTTCCAAACGTGTCTTTCTTTCCTTTTCAATGTGTCTAAACCTTAAAAATAAACGATTTCGCTGGAATGGTCGCGGCGAAGATTTCGTCCGCATCGATTTTCAATCAATCGCAATCTTCGCTGGACTGCTTCTAGAAAGAAACGAGCGGATTAATTATACACCGGGCTCGACTTAATCTCGGTCCGATGGTTATTCGTTGCCGCTGAATGACAATGCAATGACGAACTAGATAAAAATCGAGACGGAATCGCTACGATAAAATTTAATCCCACCGTGATTTAATGTGACTCCGTTCTAAACGCACTGTGCATTTACCGACTTTCTCTCTCCAAGAATTCTATCGTTAAAAATCTCAAAGCCCGTATTAGAGATTAGGATCGAGATTGGACTGAAATTTGACCCATCAGAGCAAAGAAAACTAATCTCAAGTTTAGCAAACTTTGCTCTGATTAATCAAATTTTAATTCGATCTGAATCCTGACCTTTAGCTGACACATTTCTCCAGAATTTCATAGCTGGCATACTGAACCGTTTGAGACCCCAGGCATAAAAATGTTTGCTGCGAGAAAGTTACTAATTTTTTTTACTTGAAAAAATTCTCAGGTATTCTTTGATACTTGTTTTAACTTGTGCCGTAAGTTATTTTGATCAAATTTAATAGTGACTGTAAAAAAAAAATTTTTTTTTTTGAAGATAAAAGAACAAAAAAAATAACTATTTTCATTTAAAAATTCAAAAC
Organism: Crematogaster levior; assembly: GCA_901521435.1. Lineage (NCBI taxonomy): Eukaryota > Metazoa > Arthropoda > Insecta > Hymenoptera > Formicidae > Crematogaster > Crematogaster levior. The sequence continues at coordinate 127,363 of CABEGB010000807.1, forward strand.
ATTTCCATTTTTTATTATTAAAAACTAAAAAATTAACTGGACACTCTTGAGATACAACACTTTCAGAAAAAGCCTGGGGCTTTCGGTACCCCACGGTGCCAGCAAAGGGTTAATCTTAAGTTTGATACAGACTTTACGGATAATTTTGGCGAACCTAAATGTCACAAAGGTTAAATAAAAATATAGCAAATTGTAATTATCTATTAATTAAAAATAAATCTCTATTAATAAAAAAATGACGAGCTTGTTTTTCAAATAGCTTATATAAACTGTACTTTACATTTCCTAAAAGTTACAGACGTGTAATAATGGAATATACCTATCTACTTAAAAAAAACTACTGTTGCTAAAAGTTAATTATTGGGGAAGAAAGATTGAAATGATCTCTCTACAAAAAATCTCAAATACTAGCATAACAGAGAACATATTGCAAATAAAAAATTAAAAATAGTATGACAAATGTAACTAGAGTAATTATGTAGAGATACAGATCATTTCCCGATTTTTATAATTTTGAGACATGTTATCAAGGTCATCGCCCTAAGTAACGTAAAAATTTTAGTCTGCACTCATTATTTATTAAAAAGTTACTAAAAAATAAGTTTAATGGTTCTGTATGGATTTCCAACTTCTCAAAGCAAAGAGTTCTATACTCCTTATTTTCAATGAAAGTGAAACGAAGTTTATCATACGGTTCCACGTAGGTTTGCAATTTTACCAATAAAGCGTCTATTTCCTCCTATTTTCAGCGTGAGGTCTACTATTGTACGGTTCTATATGGTTTCCAATTTTCAATTTAAGTTTCGCAAGTTTTGAATTTCCAAAAGTGGAAATTCGACCGTTTCGTATTAAAAGCAGAGAGGATGAGAGGGATGCCTCGAGGAGCCCTCGCTCCCCGTGAAAAGTTGGAAATCCATGTAGATTGTATAGTATAGACCGTGTATTGAAATATAGACCATGTAATGGAAGATTTTGTTTCGCTAAAAATTATTAAACCTATTTGGTTAATAACTTTTTAACAAACAACAAGCGCCGGCTTCACAACATTACTCAGAATGATAGTCTCGACAATACATCCCAAAATTATTGAAATCGGGAGATGATTCCTATATCTACATAATTATATACTATATACATAATTATACATAATTATACTATAACTAGAATTGACATATACCGTGCAATAACTAATTGAAATGATTAATCATTTCAACTAGTTATCGATAGACAGGAAAAAGAGTACAAGAATTGGCAAGGTATTTCGCCAAAGAGGTAAAGAAACGAGAATTCAGGAGTGATGTGTAACGCGAGAACAATATCGGGAATGTTGAAGAGAGTTGATGTGCGGCAGACCATCGTAAAACGCGGCGGTCCAAATCTCTCCTCGCCGTAAATACGCGTATACGAGCGTAGAGAGAATCTCTGGTGATTATTTGAGTCAGCAAGATGCACCTTTGGGTTGCCGTTACATCGTCATTTGTGCGGTCGCGCGCGTGCACACATGCGTATGCATACCATGTAATACACTCTCAACACCCGCAGGCGTAACGCGCAACGTAACCGCGCGCCAATATGCGCGCATGCATAATGCCAAGCATAACCGAGTAGTTTATTTATAACGCGGTGCGGAAATACACCCGGCTTGTGCCTTTATTGTAAAACGTCGTTGTGTAACGGCGTTGTGTAACATAATTGCACGATAACACGGCGACGCATAGTATGCGAGAGTGCGGCGCATGCACTTGTATCCCTCCCTCTTCGTCACTTCCTCCCTCCTTCTAACTCTCATCGTTTTTCTTTCTTCCATTTATCGAGTCGCGATATCTGCCTGAGGTGTACAGCGGTGGAAGAATTAACGAAAGCAAGCGGAAACGTCAATCTTCCGGCGTAACGTCAAAACGAAGACGCCTCCGTCCGTTTGAAACGTTTTACGCGACCGATCGCGAGGGTCTTGTCCGTCGCTGATCATTGATTTTGATTTACGATGTGACGCGACGTCAAGAATTATGGAAGTATTCCGTATCTATTTGATCCTGTCCTTACAGTTTTTGCACGTGTCGTAGAACGTATCATTAATCACTTGTCGTAACTATGGACGTGTAACGAGCTGGTACAGAATTGTGGCTTACGTAAAACTGTAACTCAGGTTCTTACGATCGTCTCATAAGTCTTACGATTTTACGATTGATTCATACATTTGTTTAGAATTGCAGCATTAATTTCATCGGATCACTTCGACTGACTTTGACTTCTCGGTATCTCGTAATAATGTAATAGATTGCATACGTATTGTCAAACATGACGGAGCTGTAACGGTTTCACGTAATTTACATACTAGTCGTTTACATATTATTCGTATTTATATGATATTCGTAAAGTGAACGACACAATGCCTAGTGTCGAATGTATCTTTTGTCATCGCACACTCGAGAATGCTACTAGACACTAACAATGAGATCGAATGGCGTAAACAACATGTAATAACAAAAAAAGAATAGTAGTAAGTTGCAAGTTGAGATTGAGATATAGAAAGATAAAATCAGGCTCTATCTTCATAAGTATTTCTAAAAATAATTATATGTCATTTTTACAAACAGAATCTAATCTTGATAAGATATGTAACTGAAGTATTAAAAGCATGTAACGGAAAACACACACACACACACACACACATATATATATAATTATTTGTATATAATACTGTATAGTGACCATTTTGAATTTTGTAATGTCTCCAGATAGGTAATCAACTGAAAATCTCATGGTAATCTTTTCAAATCGATTTGTCAAGCTTTTCAACTGTCAACATTTTCGTATTGTAATCGAAAATGTTGTAAGATCATTCGTGACTTTTGTGGAGTTCGCTATATTGGAACCGTTATATTAAATTTTTCAAAAGGCCACGTTCCATTCAAAACTACGTGAGTGTACGAATATTTTGAGACCTCAAACGTTTTTTTTTCCATTGCGTTAATTTTTGAGAGGCGAAATGTCTTATATATATATATATGTACACACAAAAAACTTATCGAGTAAACTATAAATTATATAATTTATCGAAGAACTTCATATTGAATCGAAATTTGGATTAGAATTGTAAGTACACATCGAGCCTAGTCACGCTTCTGCTGGATATACTCGAAAATACGGAAAGGTCGAGTGCACTTCGTCTAAACATTCACACTTGAATTTTCGGAAATGGCACGAAGCGGATCCGATTCCTTTTTCCTCATAGGACTCTCTTGAATCAGGTGTTTCTCGAAACGTTAACAAAGCCAGGTATTTACGATACTGGGACGCGAATATCTCTAATTATAGATTATTGCAACATCCTCTTTCAGTATGCTTTCAGCCGCGTAGTGGGTGTAGTTGGGCATAAATCAATGGGAATGTGAGACAATCCTGTCTTTCTCTTATTAACTCTATTCGTTGACTCGCTTTCGCATAAGAAAATTATCAGCAAAAAGAAATGGATTTGACTATCATAAAATTATAAATTATGCTGCCATTAAAGTATCGTATAGTTATTACGAAATGTTCTTTTTAATTAAGGGACATAAAAAATTCAGTTTTCGCTATCTTGCTACTTCTATATTAAAGAGTAAAGCTTATCCTTTTTATTATTTTTTATTTTTTATTTTATTTTATTATTTTTAAATTAGCTTAAATTTATCTTGCTTTTATCTTGCTTAAAATAAATATTTATTGCATATCACAAATGTACGCATAAAGGTATAAATGATGAGAATATACCGCAATATACTGAACTCAGGACAGATTCGCTAGACCTAAGTATGAACAGACATAAAGGGCTTTAACTTAAAAAAAAAAATTATATTAAAAATCTTATAAACGTTAAAAATCTACTTAAATAAATTTACTTATGTATAAACTAGTTTATCTTATTTTTTCTCTTTTCCTTGATTTTTCTCAATTACGTGAGCAATAAACTCAAAAAATTGAATCTATTATAATATATTTAATATAAAGATTTATGAAGAAAAATTAATAATATTAAAAACTAAATAATATTATTAAAATATCTTTATATTTTTTTCAATTACATGAAAACAGTTTCATAAAAATTTTATGCTCGACTCATGTATAAAATGTTTAATAAATTAGCAGTAATTAAGATTAAGATTAAATATTCCTACTAATTTGGCTTATTGTTAGTTGTGTTTATTAATTATTAGAGTAAAATAGGACAGTCGCATTTTGCATGGCACTCCTGAACAGGGACCCGGACTGAAAAGATATTTCAGTTCGGTTCCGGTTATGGTTTAATAAAATATCGAATAATTGTTCCGGTTTCAATTTCGGTTTTTTGAACAGCAAAGAAAACTGAAACCATTAAAATTAATGGTTAATAGTTAATCCGGTTTTTTATGGTTATAGTTATACGGTTATACACGTGCGAAAGAGGAGGAATTTAAAATAATTTTTTAACGTTCAATTGGATTGATCTAATTTAACAGAAAATTCTCCTTAGTAAAAAGTCCTTACACAAATTTTTGTTTTCTAGAAAAATAAACATAAACTTTTGAAAGTTATCATTTCTTATATACATAGTATTCTGCTATCATCAATTATTTTAATATAAAAAAATAACTCTAGTTACAATTTGTACCATAGTACGCATTAACTATAAGAATGATTTAGACATCATAAAACAAGTTAAAAAATCAAATACTTCACAATAAATATAAAATATATAAATATTAATAGACTTTAAGTAAATATAAAATTGAATTAAAAATAATTTACAAAAATATGTTTAGCAAGGAAAGTCTTTTCTTTAACAAGAAGTTTTCTTTCAAGAGTTTTTTTCTATATGAAGTAGCTTCAATTGTCGTACTGAGTACCGATGACAAGTCGTACCGTCATGCAATAATGTAGTAATGCCAAGCAGCATGTTAAAGCTCGTGTCACAGTACTTATTGCAGACGCGGATTGGGTGTAATAAAATAATAGTGTAATAAATTAAAATTAATTATTTTAACCGAAATTATACCGAAATTATAATTGTCACCGAAGAAGGCTTTGTAAGCCGAAACGCGTTTGACTTTGATAATGATTTATAATATATTGGGTAATGTTTATTTGAGACTCATCACTTGTTTTGTTTCTGTTTATTGCTCGTGAAAAAGGCATTGCGGTTATATCATTTGTTTGTAATAAAGAATCGAAAAGAAACTGTAAACTGAAAATAATTTTATTGGTTCGGTTACGATTTCGGTGTCGTAACTTTTGTAGAATATTTGTTTTGGTTTCGGTTTATCTAAAAAAAGGATTATGAAACGCTTTTCGGTTTTAATTCCGGTTCGGTCTGGATCTCTGTTCCTGAAATATTAATCGCAGCTGATGTATACCTTACTATTATAATACTTATAATGTGTATTATATTATATTGATTGAAGACAATATGAAGTACAACATTTGTGCTTGACAACCGCGAATTTTTTGCAAATTAACAAAATAAACAAAATTTGTGGCAAAAAGTTTTCGGAAATCACAAATAATATGTAAATGAATTTATTACAATTTATTAATTAAATGCATTACGACATCATTCGATTCAAAGTCATTCCGATTTTCGATCGTACACGCTCCATTTTCAATTAAAAAATAATATTTAATCAAATTTGGATACGGTACAATAATAAAGCCTCTACTTAACAATTAATCAAGATGCAATTAACCAATATACTATCGAAATTCTACGCGCAATGTGTTTAAAAAATTTACATACATATCCAATGTGTATACATCCAATAAAATATATGTACTATTGAAAGACAATTAATATATAATTTTTCATGATTATATGATTTGACAAAACAATTCATGTATTATTTCGTGCTTTTTCGAAAATGATGGGTAAATTACATTCAAATCAATAAAAAGGTCAACATGATGAAATATTTAAAGGTATTATTATCCTTATATATAAATATCACAGTAAATTATAATGATCGTCCCTATTACTCTAATATTTATGAGAAAAATAAAGTATTCATGTCTATAAATAGCTAACAAGTACATAATCAAGCAATTGATTACGTTGGTGGATAATGACTATCGTAGAAATCGTAGAAAATAATTGTGTTTTGCGTATTCTACAATATTTGATTCGTTCAATAAAAATAGGATGTGATAAACGACACATCTTACATATGGAACGACACGCGCCTTCTATTTGCCGACTTCAAATATCCCGATGTCAAATAACAACATGTGGGACGATCTTACCTATAGTACCACACCAAGACTGTATGCCAGCCAATGTATTTTATCATGAAATAATATTTCAAATATAAATGTAACGAATATTCTGTTTCTTCCATTTTCAAATGAATTAATTAAATCAATATTTAATCGAACATGCTTCGCATTTCTTTAATAACTCAATCCGGTCGTATATTGTTCCGCGTAATCAATCCCGGAATGGTAGGTAATTTATTTAAACCAAAATTTTAACTAGAAGTTCAAAGCGTGAGAAACAATTCAAATATGAAATAAAATCAAATTCAAGCGTTATTAAATAGATTATTATCGTCCGTAAAAATATCGTAAAACAAAATAAACAAATATCGCAAATAATATTCTTATTTTCTTTCGATCCTTGTTCGAAAGGAACGCCCTGTACGCAATATGAAAATTCGATTAACAAGTATAGTCATAGTAAAAACCATTTTTACTCATCATTTGCGGAGTATACATTTGGCATTTGTTTGCACTCTGTAAGACCTTTTTGCTTTAAATCCAGCATAAAAATTCTATTTGAAATCTTTTATCTTCATTATGTTAGTTTACGAGACCTTACGGGTCAATAAATTGCGTGAAATATCTGCTTCGATAAGCAGTCACTTCGATTTACATTTATTACATTTATGAATTGTTAATAACATGAATTAATAGAAATACAGAAATATAGAATAGTAATTGTTTACTATAATTGTGAGATACAATATTATTTAATATTTTGTACAGTATTTGTCGCGTTTCGAAAAGTAATATGACACATGGAGTGGTTTGCGTCGTTACCTATTCGCTCAAATCTCTCATGTGAATACAATACGACACGTGGCGACCTTGTATATTATACGCGTGCGGCAGCGCACTGTATATCACAAACAAATACCAAGTCGTACGTCAGTCAAACTTTTTGTCATAAAATATGTAGTATTTTATAAAATAAATATATATTACAACCATTTTATATATACATTACAATATTTTTATTTACTCCGTCAACGAAATGAATCAACGCTAATAAGTTCATAAAAAGCTAAATATAACTGTTTATTCATAGAAATTAATGTAAAATGCAACAAATAAAAAATATGTATGTGTATATATATATATATATATATATATATATGTATATATATATATATATATATATATATATATATATATTTGTAATATATACCATATTTTATTCATTGTATTTTAAATTAATTTCGATGAATAAACAGTTATATTTAGCTTTTTATAAACTTATTAGCGTCGTTGATTCATTTCGTTGACGGAGTAAATAAAAATATTGTTATTAAAAACTTCTAATTAACACAAAAGTTTGTTGCAATATATTAATATGTACATAAATATATCACTATTAGCAACAAATTTTAATGACGCCAATTATTTAATTCTTTTTTTTAGTGACAATTTGAATAAATAACTAACTCCATTTGTGAAAAGAAAGTATCAAGTTACTTGAAGAATAAAATTCATTTTCGTTTTCATTAAAAACTTTATATGAATTAATTTTTCAATATTATTTCTAGATAATTTTTTGTCTTTTCATCTTAGTTTGAGAAATTTATGATCTCAATAAATTTAGAATTGCAAATTTAATAAATTTTTAGTTAAAGAAATTTAATCAATTTGCGACAAAAAATTTTTCGACTAATCGTACTATATTTTTTTAACTTGTTAAAATTATAATTTTATTACTCTTGCATAAAAAATATAAGAAATTAGAAAATATAATAAAACATAATAATAAAACATAAGAAATTAGAAAAAGAATAATTTCTATAAATACTTTTTAAATGAAAACAAAGATAAATTTTCTTCTTTAAATAATCGTTAAATTTAGTATCGTTGACTTATCTGCAATTATTATCAAGAAAGATTAATCTCAGACAAGCATGTATCGCTACCTTATTAAATTGATACGCAATATAAGAAGATTATCTTTCGATATGTAAACATGTTGTAATAAAGAATGGCATTTTATAATTTTTAATACTTTAAAACCTGATTTTAAAATTTTTTTAATTCACGTTTTTCACATAAGTAATTATTCTCTTTTCACGGTATCTTCAGAAAAAAGATTGCAAAATTAAAAAATAATGAACATACACATATAATGTTCTCTAATCAAGAATTAATTATCAAATCGCGAGAAATAAAATCCAAGCTGTGTCTCAAGATAATCTGAGCTCAGTTATCACATCAGTTAGTTGTTAATGACAGCATATAACATTGAATTAATTCTTACATTCTATTTATTAAATAAAATGATATCTCAAAACTGGTTTTAAATGAGTTTTTCAAATGTGATATAAAAATGCAATCTGAAAAAAAATGTAATATGTATATTAAGGATATCAAATAGATTCATCTGTTTTTTATCTCAAGACTAGTTTTAGTTAAATTCTTTAGCAAAAAAGGCTATAATTATAAAGACATAATTGACAGTTAATTTTCAAGTAAACCAGCTTAACGAAGTAGAAATTCAAAAGTTATGAGAAAAGATACGCACATAATACGACACCCAGTATACCCACAGTTTGACTCGCTATATAATTTTTCACTATACTACAGATTTTCAGTACTGGTAGTGAAATCGGAATGCAGCCTATATTATAGCTATACTATCGATTGTTTCTTCGAGACTGTCCCAGAAAAAAATGGCTACGCTTTTGACAAGAAACTTTTCATTACAAATAAAACACGGCTTTCAACGGCAGCAATTCGGTAGAGTTTCTACATGGTACAGCAGTATCGAGTGGAAGCGTGGAAAAAGAATTCTGAGGCATGGTCTAGGCATGCTGGTGACCGCAGGTGCTACCTGCGGAACGTTCTTATATTTCCTGGACCAATCGGTTCAGGCAATGGGCCGCGTCGCGCATCTGCCCAGTTATCCCTGGGACTTCGAAGGATTCCTCACGTCTCTGGACCACTCGGCCGTGCGACGGGGCTGGCAAGTCTACAGAACTGTATGTCACACGTGCCACAGCTTGCGCTACGTGCGATTCATGGATCTGATCGGCGTGTCACACACGAAGGATGAGGTCAAGGCCATTGCCGCCGAGTACGAGGTAGACGGTAGGGCCTGAATTTATCCCGCGACGGATCCGCCGATTCCACTTTTGGCGTAGGCGTTTTGTTTCCTCCTTTTTCTCGCAGCTCTCGTAATTGACTTTGAGTTCACACTCGACGATGCGTAATTTAATTACGAGTTGGCTCGCCGTCTCCGTTCGTGCAAAAATGAGATTAACTACCACTCCATGTAACGCGAAATATACATTTCTCTCTGGCATTAGCCGAAATTTGCCGAAGTTAAATATTCAGAGAAGATTTAGTTACTTTGGTGAGATTCATCAGATACTTCTTAAGTCTTATAAATCTTTGTAGCTTGCGTGTATGCATCAAAATAATATTGAAAAGTTATTTGATACGACAAGATACGATGACTTTTTCATCACAATTTTACAGAAAATTAATGTACTTTCCACAGATATTAAATTATTTTGCAATACATATGTGATACATAATGACGTAAATACATCGTATGTGCTATCAGTTTAGTAGTATAAAATTGTTCGATAAAGTTAATCAATGGCTGAATAGTTCATGCGTTTTATCAAATTATTTTTCTTGTATGTATTTATCGCAAGAACTGATAGTTAGTAATTTAAAGATAACACGTAGCAATCTTAGCCATGTCATTTTTTTGTCACATTTTTTTCTTCATGTAGTATTTATATCCGTATTGAATATATGGGGCATTATTTCTGAACGGGAAACCCTATGCTCTTCAAAATTGGTTTGGACTCGAAAAAATCGAACGGGGGTGCAAATGAAAGCTTGAAATCTCTGCTTTCGATTCCCGTGTGGCGCTTTTCAAAATTCGCAATCGCGGGCTCAATATGGCGGCTCAAGCTGACAAAGTGTCAGGAAAACTTTCGATCAGTTGCGATTTTTGCGCTCTAAATCAGTCCAAGTCTATTGTAATCATTTGGTAACGTATGATGATTAGAGGTCTTTAGTGATGAATTCGATCTCAGAATATGCAAATTAAAAATGGCATATCCAATATGGCGGCCAAAAACCTCACTTGCGTAACGTAATTTTAGATATATTGGATCTATTTGGAATTGGTCATACAAGGTTTCCGCTGATTAAGTAATCCATATGCCAAATATATATATATAATTATATTAATAATATTATATGTGTAGAGACTTCAAGCATTAATAATAACTAATCATATTTTTAATCTAGTTAATCAAAATAAATACTTATATAATTCGTAAGAAATGCTTAAATGATCTTTAAATGCAAAAATTAACTTTTTTTCACTTGGTGTGCACATCATGGAATAATATATCGCATCCTGATGTGCAGATTCAAGATGGACCTGACGAAGAGGGAAATTACTATACGAGACCTGGAAGATTGTCTGATTTATTGCCACCTCCTTATCCGAATGAGCAAGCGGCTAGAGCGGCAAATTTCGGCGCGTACCCACCTGATCTGACTTACATCATTCTTGCCAGGAGAAACGGTAGAAATTATTTATTCTCTTTGCTGACTGGATGGATGAAACCGCCAGCAGGTGTATCTTTAACCGATCAGCAACATTTTAATATCTACTTTCCCGGAAACGTAATGAGTATGGCGCAAGTAAGAGTATCAAAGATATTATTCCGCATAATTTTTATATAGATAGCCTGAGGTTTCATCTTTTTTTTTGCATCTATAAAATCTTCAATTTAGAGTAAAATGTTTTATACAAGCTTTATTTCTCTCAGGCGCTATCTTTTCCAAATGATCTTTAAGTCAATTGTAAATATTTCAGTACCTTAAAATTTTAATTCGTGTTTAAATTTATTTAAAATTAAACGAAACAAAATACTGTATTGTCTACATCCATTAGTGAGAGTTTTTAAGATTCTCTATATTTTTGTGACAAAAAATGTTTTAAATTTTCCTTTCATTAAAGAAAATTTAAATTATCTTTCTTTAAAAAAAATAAAAAAAGGGTAATGGCGTAAAATAAATAAAGGAAAATATGGTAATAGTCGGACATAGTTTATAGATAAACATCCATTAACCTGTTAATGTTGTGCTCGGTAAACTTGAGACAAATGTCAATGAGGTATTGCTTGTGACGAATTATATCTTTTCAAGAGACAAATTCATTATTCATACATTAACGTTATTAATATTTATTTCATTGATTGATCTTTCATACTAATGAAATTTTAAATACGCTCTACTATTTGATAGTCCTTACAACGTATTTCGATGTAGAATGTAGAATCATGTTTAGATGCTAAGCGGAGGAATGGTGGAGTATGACGATGGCATCCCATCGACAACGTCACAAATGGCAAAGGATATGGTCGAGTTTTTAAGCTGGACATCTTCGCAAAACTTGGACGAACGAAAGCGGATGTTTATTAAGGCGATGGGAATCAGTATTATATTACTAGCTTCGGTCACTCATTATACGAGATACATTTGGTCACACATGAAGAGCAGGCAGATCGCATATGTGCCCAAGAGAAAATATTAGGAAATATTCTCGCAAAAGGTTCCCAATGTGGAACCCAAATGAGAAAGGTTATTTCTTGAAAAGAAAATATATTAAATAAGTGAGTTACACTAAGATGGTTTATTGAATTCATAAAAGTCTTGATTAACAACGATTATTTTTTAGATTCAAATTGATTAAATGCTTGACCGAAACAAATGTCAAAGATAATGTTAAAGGGCAAGCTGCAGAGTAGCAAGTTCAAAGTCGATTCTTCAAAAAACTAATTGATTTACTAACTGATATTATAATACCTATAACAAGAAATAGCAATTAATTGTACATAATAAAACAAAGTCTTTAAAAATTCTACAAAAATGACAAATAAGATTTTCTTAAAACAAAAGAATATAATATTAACAATTTAGCAGGTTCAAAATCAATTCTTCAAAAAACTAATTGATTTACTAACTGATATTATAATATCTATAACAAGAAATAGCAATCAATTGTACATAATAAAACAAAGTCTTTAAAAATTCTACAAAAATGCCAAATAAGATCTTTTTAAAAATATAATATTATCAAAAAATATATTATCAAAAACAAAAAATATAATATTATCAATTTATTTAAAAAATACCTATTATTATAAAACTTAGTTTAACATAAAGAGGGGACCATTATAAATTAAATATCAATTGTCAATAAATTATTCTTAAGATAAGTTTTAATTATTTTTAATTATTTAATTTTCGTTTCTATATACAAACATCTAGTTTGTTTTTACTGTCTCAGCATGTCATTCAATTATTGTATATACCGAGACAAACTTTAGGGTAATATTAATTGAATGCGATCTAATCCTTAGAATCAAGCACACGTCTATGTATTGTAGTCCCACAAAGTTGCAGCAGAAATGTGCACTTGCGTATCTACGTATATACGAAAAGGCAATCTATAAATACAGGCAACTTTCGACGAACGACGAATCCCTGCCTGATGCCAATGCGGGCCGATCGTGGAATAGCCCGCAAAATCGTATACAAAGAACACAGATGGATCCAGAGAGCGACTGCAGTAACATGCGCCAACATCGATAATCGTTTCGCAATGCGCGGCCTTGACGGCATATAGCTGCCGATCAGGCCGTCTAAAAATAGTAGGAGCTTGTTGCGCGCGCGTTCACGGACAACAAACATTAACGTCGTCTCTCATACGAGTCGTTAACTCCGGAATGACCGGTGGTCGCTTGCGAATCCATCTATCTCGCCTGTAATAACACCCCCGCGTCATCCCGCAACACCTCATCGCCTATTTTTAGGTCGCAGATATTACGATGTCTTGCCACTCCTCTCTTACTTTTCCTCTCTTCGTTCACCTCTCGAGTCGATGATCAAACGACAGCGGAATAGAATGTCGAAAATAATATCGGGCGTTTCGACAGGGGCTATATATAGGAGATGATGCGTCAGTGCAGCAACAAGTGAGGTCCGTGGACGTAAGAGGGAACCGAGGACGGCGAAAGGGGGGTTGAGAGAGCGGGAGCAGGGCGAAATCGAAAATATACGGAACGATGAATGAAACCTCCGCATTGACGTCGCCAAGACGTGCCAGGCGATGTCGAGATTATCCAACTCGTGCCGGGACTGTTTTTGAATGCATCTTTGGGGGCGGCGGAGACGTCAAGTGCGACGAGGACCAAGATACACGGCAGATATCTCGAAATATCATCAATCGCTCCGGGAATTTACTATAAGTACTGGTGGGACCGACGTGCTATGTCGACGTCGACGCCTCGTGGCGAAAGGCAAGAGGAGATTGGCGTAACTTCGGCAAGAATAACTCCTCGCGCGACGTAGATACGCCGGTTGAGATGAAAGCTCGATATTATGCGGAAGTGTCCGGCCAATTCATTATTTACAGCCAATCCGCGTCGCGTTCATATGAGTAAAACTAATATAAGTTGGTCTTTTGCACAGCCAAAGAAATGATACATTATACATACTGAATTTAAGCCAATCAATTTCACAGGAAAGAAACTCGTCATCGGATTCTGAACATAATAAAAAAGTTGACGATGTAGATTTATAATTTATTATCCTTACCATCTCGGTGCATACATGACATATTAATCACAATTAAATATGTCACTTTAGAAAAATACCTTCTCCTTACGAAGAAACTGATTAATATCGAGCGTGTCATTGTTAAGATAAATTGTGCTTTCAAAATAGATCGATCAGAACACATACGGACGATGGTTATTCTTACGGAAAACAATTTGGCATGCACAAGTCCAACATGTGTAACTTACTACGCGCTGTGTTTATTTCGAGAGGTGAGAGATCTTTTTTTAAGATAATAAAATACGCAGTCAGCGATGTACGAGAGAGAGGAAGATGTCAAAATACTGCCACTCGAGAAACGATATCGATAATAGCGAAGAAGAATGCGTTTCGGAGTAAAATTTCGGAATAGTTTCCATTAAACTAACGGATCCAGACGGAACAATAAACAAGAGAGAGAGAGAAAGAGAGCGAACAAACACAAATAAACAATTTGTTTCAATAAGTGCGACTGTATTCGTTTTTTTCCCGTAGGATTATTGGTTAAAAATATATATTGAGGTAGGTTGTTTGTAAATGTCAGATATGAGACATTTTTTCACAGTTTGCGTATCCATCTCATCAAAAGCATAAACGTAAATTAAAAGTTGCACGCGAAATGCGTAGACTTAAAAATATACATTAAGGTTGTTTAAAAATGTCAGATAGGAACTTTTTTCACAGTATCCATCTCATCAAATGCATCAACGTAAATCAAAAGATGCACGCGAAATGTAGACGGGCGTAGATCTGTTTTTGAATGAAGCCTCCGCATTGACGTCAGACGGACACGTCTGCTGAATGTCGTCCATCGTTATCTAAGGAGACGATTGTGTTTTGCAAAATCGCACGGCATTTCACGCGTGCTGCCAGATACCCCCCGCAACAAACCCCCGTACCCGAAGAGACTTACGTCGAGCTCTCAGAATAGTGAATCCTAGTCGGAAATAACTTCGCACTTTCGGTAATATGGCCATATGGTTACGACCACGATGAAAATACGCTCATGAAGTATCGAAGTCCATATCTTCGCCGTGCATTCAGCGCTAAGAATGGCCGCTCGATGCTAAGAGAGTCTCCAATTAAAATAGTCATCCGCCAAAATAAAATTCTCGTAAACCACGCGGGCATCAAAATCATGTTTGCCTTGGCTTTCAGGTACTTGTGTATAATAGATTATAATCACGCTTGATTAAACATTGAAAAGGCTGAGAAATTTCATGTCCTTTGTAAAACAATTAAAACTATGAAATCGTCGTGCCTAAGATTCGACTTTAATTTACAATTACGTATATTTTAATTTATTTAATGACAAAAACAACATTATTGTTTTTCATAATTTAATGGTTTCTATCCTAATTTTTCATAGCTTGTCTATCCATATTTCTATCCATATGGATAAATTGATTTTGCATCATTTAAAAGTAAAATAATGTGAGTTCCAATAAATATTTTGTCATGGAGCAGAGTTCTTTTTTGTCGATCATCTCAGAGTAGTAAATTACGTGTTATACAATATATTAAAATACATAATTTCCACGTCAAAAATAATTCTTATAGTTAAAACGCTTATTTTCTAAATGTAATTTTATAAGAACTTCAAAATTTTGATATTCAATATTTTTAAGTAAATTAATGTTAATGTTGTATAATGAAAGTAAAACATGACGCAAAAGAACGATTTCTAAACACGTGTATGTGTGTATGTAATAATTCATTTTTATAGCAAATTTATTATGCAAATATGAAATTTATGCAGTATATAAATTTAGAATAAATGCAGTAGGGAATCGTTATTGTATTTTCATATTCTCTCTCAGATAAGACAAAATATTTGACAGAGAGTCTTTATTATCTCTAATTTATCTTGTTCTTGGGAATTTACTCGTCAGTTAAATTTAGCTTAAGCATATACTAAACGATCTTAAGTGAATCTTCCGGGGCGTTACGATCGAAGAAAATCTTGGCACTTTCAATCGTATCTTCGTCGACACTTAGGAACTTATATGAGCGCTGGCAATTTTGAGAAACCACGCCGATTATCCGGCTGTCTCTCATTTCCGCGCGCCAACGCAGACACTCATTAAAATAGAAGATCACGCTATCCTCTCTTTTCTCCCTTTCCTTTCATTATTTCTTTATTTTGTTTTCCATCCCCACGTTTACTTTCGTATTGGCGTATTTTTATGATCGCGATGCGAGTTAGCCTATATAGTTAGCTTAATAAGCTAAAAAATGAGTTGGTCAAGGTAGAGTAGAAAACCTCGTTTAAAATCTCGTTTCCAACCGTTCATTTGAATCACAGCCCTCCTCAAATATGTACTTCGAATAACCATGCGACAGAATAATCATTGTTTGAGTGTGCATAAAGAAAAAGCGTGAAAAAACTGTTTTAACATTAGAATTTATTACATGACTAGGATTGTTAGCAAAACAGAAAAATATTCTCCGATCTTTCCCGGTTACTATTTGGAAAAATTCCCTGAAAAGAGAACTAAATAAAAAAAAAAAAAATTAAACATTTTTATAAATTAAAAACAAATATTCAGTTTTTGTTTTGGACACTGAAATTTAATTATCTCACTAAAACTCCACGTTCTAATTATTGTTTAATTAGGGAAATTTTTTATTTTGACTAAATACATAATTTCGAAACGTTCGTATAATACCTATATGTAAGACAAAGATAAAATATTCCTTTTGTTATAAATTTCATTGTTCGCATTTAAAAACTGCATGGATTACTGTAAATGTTTTGTATAAATTCTTTGCAATCTTGCTGAATATTGCATGAATACTTTGCAAAATTATTAACACATATCTTTACAAAAATTAAGAGTATAGTTTTCTCTTTTAACCATCTGTTACATAGCTTTCTGCAAATATCTATGTTCATTGTAAAAAAATCACTAAAAATATTTATATTTTTAAAGAAACTTAAAATTTAGATCGGTATTACGATAATATAATCTTTTCTTAAATTAATAAATTCAGTGATCCCTGATTTTTTTCAGTTTTCACATTTTTTAATTCGTTGACATTTCTCGGTTTTCATGATTTTCTTTGACCGCCAACAACCCTGATAACTATGATATCAAATAATTTATAAAGCAAAAAATCTTTCAGCTTATAACTCAGAAACTTATAAATTAGATTTTTAACAAGAATTAAATTTTTATTTTGTATTTGTAATTTCTACAGAAATGTGTCGTACTCGACGAAATAGTTTCATAATCTATAAACATTTGATATTTTCACTAAATTTATTATTTCTATATAATAAATTTCTATATTATTTCTATATGTCGATTAATTGGTTCTTGAGTTTCTGCTAAAATCATTCTAATCATTCTAACAAATAATTACTATTTTACGATCACGTTTACTTTTATACTTAATACTTAAGATATAAATGTAATAAATTTAAACTTCAATTTGCCTTTTTACGGTCGAGCCTGGATCTTTTTTGCTAATCAATGATCTGCGCAATCGCAGTATGCAATTAAATACAAGATGCGCGTCGACACTGTCGAACTTGAAACGCAATAAATAATAAATTTATATTTAATGATAGAATAGAAAAATGTAAGAAGACATACATTATGTAGATATGTTTGCTGAAAAAAATGCAAGTTTGAGAACGTAGCAGCAATAAACTACGAGGTAGTTCAATTTTTATAGCAAAATTTTCGAAATCGTCACCGTCGAGATTGATGACATATTGGTTAAACTATTTTCAAATGCTAGATGCCATCGGCATATCATTCATCTCCAGAATGAAGGTTTGCTATCGGGCTCACGTGACGCAATTCCGCGTCTCATAAAATCGTTATCGCCGTGCTCGAAGCTGTGTATATCGCAAGGAGGATATAAAAGCATGACAGGAGAGATAATCGAGCGGGGTTTATTTCGACGACTTGGCACAACACTTCCGATTAATAATAGTCGTAAACGTCTCCCGCATATCTCGCGACCGGATAAACAATATATTTCTGTCGGCGACAGCTCGATCCGTGGGAGGTCTTGCCGGTGTGTCGTAATAATCGTTGCCGTCACAAGGCAGACCTTTTACGCCAGGCTATTCCCTCCCGTCAAAGGGTAAAATAAAATTATTGGATATGTGTACAATATCGATATCGTAAATTTACAGAAAAGTGTAAACACAGATGTCACATTTTTTTCTCGCAATATATATGTACAATTAAAAAAAAGTTGATTTACATGGATATCTTTGGAGACACTGCAGGTATTTTATTGTAAAGTGAGGTCTTTCTCTCATCGCGATCATTCACGGATTAAATGTACCTTAACCGCTCCACGGGTCCAGGTGCCAGGACATCCTCTCTTCATTCATGTGGAGATAAGCCAAAAGAGCTCAGGCAGCGTCCTCTAATTTCGAGGAAAGAGATGTACACTGAGAAGAGCGGAAGAACGGGGGACGGAGAAGGGTGTGAGCTGGCTTCGAGGAACACCAGTTTCTTACCCAACCAACCGGCTGCCAGTATTTCATTCATATTATTATCCTGGCCCGGTGGGACCTGCTTCGAGTTATTTTGGTTTATTCGTTGCGTCGGATACTTAAAAAGTGCCATATCTACAATATCTCGTCGACAAACGCGAACTATCATCAGCGGACGATCAATTTGTCAAAATGTACAGAATAAACTCCTTATCCCAATTATGTTCAATAAAATATCTTTAAAGAAATAAATTTTGATGGCTACTTGCGTTGAATCTGTCTCTGATGCGAGCATCTAAATGTGTATTATTGGTGTATTATGTATTATTTTTAAGGAGATTGTAATCCCTAGAGAAACAATAAAATATTCTATCTGAAACTTTTAAACCAGATTATTAAAATACAAGTAGTAACATCAAAAATAATGAGGAAAATCAAATTTCTCCTAATTTCTCCTGATTTCTCCTGAACATTGATTACGTAGCTACTAAAATTGTTGTGTTGTAAATAATCTGTTGAGTGCGAGGGATTTTGAATCTCGTTTGTTTGTAGTTAAGATTACGAGAACATTGAAGTATAATCTTTAATAACTCGATAAAGTATTATACATTCATGTGTTTGATATTAAGAAGATTGTCACGGAATCTATTATGAGACGCGAAAAAGAGAGTAAATCCCCCGTGTAAGCCACACATGCGTGCCTGCTAAAATCAACGGGGCTCTACCAAAGTCAAGTTCGACCGTCCTACGCGGCTGCGAATGAGAGTCGAAGGTCACAAAGAGAAGATGTGATTCGGAGCTCATTGACGCTGGTGATTAATTGAAAGTGTACATCAAGATCGTCGTACCATGCTGAGAGGCAAATATGCCACTAGAATTGAGTAATCCTTCTTTTTTCGCTCTCAAGGCTTTTTTATATTTGAAGTGTTGAATAAATTAACCGAAGAGGTAATAAGATTTACATAAAAGAACATTTGTGAAAGTAATTATACCAGGCGATATCCTATGTCGTTTTGAAAGTTAATTAAATGAATATAAATCAAATCCTGTCGTGCCTACACCATGCAGCTATTATAAAGCCGTTCCACACTTTTATGACACGTGTTTTCTCAAGCTAGACATCAGTTAGATTTTTGCCAAATTGAAATAGTCTCTTTGTGCGTCACGCGAAAGTTTCATGGACAGCAGTAAAGCCAAACTTTAAAAAATATTCGCAAAAAAATTGTACACGTGTAAATCTACCACGAGACCGAATTTTTCTAACAATCCCATCGACCGCGTTGTATGTTTTTGTTAATAAAATCGCGAGATAAACTACTGCAAAATTTTTAAGCTGATCGAAGTACCAATAAATATTGGTGCGCATTATTTAATTAGTAACTTAATTGAATAATACTTATTTATAAAATGTATTTATTAAACTGCTAATGATACTCATTAAACTTTTAGAATGAATAATGCAAAACCAAGTTTTCTTTGCACGAAAAACGCTTCCTGAATATATTAAATACTATTTACAATCAAAATTGATGATTGATAAATGAATTTAAATAAATATTATCGATAATTTAATAGAATATTTCTATGCATTACGTGGCGATTCTACTTTTTGTCACAGTGTACAATGCTACAAAGTGAATTCTTCTATGAAATGTGCGAAGTAAATAGAATCATTAACGATCTAGTTAATGCGATCGAGTACCTAGTATCAGTAGTAGTTACGAAACGCGTAACGCAATATAGCATTGGCTAAAAATAGAAGCACACTCGATATGTGCAAACTCACCTCGTCTCCGCTGCGCTTCATTTAGTCTGACCGGCTGCGTTATTTAATGTGTCCGTGTATTAGGCGAGCGTCGACGTTGCTGATCTTCACAAATGACATCGCGTTATGATCGTATACCCGTACGAATAGCAACATTTTGTGAGATTTCACACAAAAAATACCAAATGGGAATTCTTAGCAAACTTTCTTTTGAAAAATTTATATTAATAGTATTATTATTAATAGCATTAAAGATAGTTATAATTTTCCGAAACTACAACAAGTACTCTATGTGTGTTTTTGAATGTGTTTTTGAAATCTTTAAATTTCAAATATCATATTCATATTTCGACTTTATTTTACTTTAATTTGGACAAGACTAAAAAAAACAAAGACTTAAAACTCGTTTTTACAAGATTATCACATAATATAAATCACGGAATCTATTTTCACCCATAAGTAATTAAAAAACTTGTGTTTGGTACTTTGGTAAGTTTTGCCATTGAAAATAAATTCAAAAAAAGTGTGCAAGAAAGTTTGTCCGTAATATCGTCAGATAATTTTGAATAACTCTTAAGTAAGATGTGTCATCTTTTGTCATCTTTACAACAAAATAAATGTGCATGATTTGACAGATGACAGTTTCGATTGCAACGATTCGCGCCGGCACAAATGCCACGAAAAGCATCATAATGGGATAATTTATAAGTGTGCGTAAAGACGAATGTACAAGTAGCTAAGATTGCCTCGTTTTGTGTTGCATCTCGGGCCACGGTAACGTTGGATACGTCGCTACGGTTCCATCATATTGCATGGGTCATCGCGGCGCGGCAAAAGTGCACGCTCTATTAATATAAATGCCGAGTACACATACATATACGCGGCACGGCGTGGCCGCGTGAGCGCAAAATTCAGTGCGCAACAAATGCGCTATTTCGGTGGCTGTACCGGACAATAATATTCCGGAGCGTGCGGGCGTGCAGAGGCGGACTATGATATTTTAGAACCCTTGGCGTAAATTGATTTTGCGGGATTCTTGATTAAGGTGTCATGAGAAGTCTTGTCTTCTCAAGGAGAACGGTTCTCGAAGGTCGCTATAAGTATCATTTAAATTATCATTTAAATGATAACTGTGAGGTAATATGATATACAGACCGCTCCATGTTAAACAGACTAGTCGAATATCTTGAAAACTGAATCCGGTAGATAAAGATGTTCAGACAAAATTTATAGGAATTTGAGTTGGAAAAAATACACACGTAAGCTCAAGCAAGCATAAATTCGCGCGCGCATCATTGTCGATTAAAAAGTAGCGAGATTGCATTTTTCATTGTAAAAAAAACTCCTAAACTATTAAACTTAAGTTATATACGTCTTAGAGATTTTCTACGCAGAATTGAGCAAATTTTTAGAATTTGCTAAAAAACGTACTTCCTGTTTTAAAAAAACAAGGTTGAGCTCCATAACCGGCAGACCATTATTAAGATTTAAGATCACCTTTTTTTCCCAAACCCTTATAAATTTTGTCTGACACATTTTTGTTTGCCAGGCTTAATTTTCGAGATATTCGGGTGGTTTGTTAAAAATACAGGGGAAACACCTGTATAAATAAAGTTATAAATATGTTGCAAAAAATATTAAACTTAACTTAGAAATATTAAAATAATAATACATATAGCATAATAAATATTATTTAGGCAAAAAGATGATTGTGTGATAATTATATAACTGCTTTATGTTGTAATATTAAAAAAAATAAATCAAATTTTCTTTTTTCTTTTGAAGCGTAGAATCTCCCTGGGTAAGGGTCTCTCGCGCTTCTATGGTAATCTGACACTACAGGCGTGTTATCCGGATGTCACAAATACAAATGCACATTGCGTTGTGTTTCACGGTATCCTCATCGTCGACTCGGTGGTTGAATCGCGCGTTTTGAACCGACCGTCAGGAATTCATGCTATGTAAGCGGCATTCCGGAATTCTTGGCATCACGATGAAGACGCGTGTCTCCGCGATTCGCGCGATATTCTATCGATCATAATTTTTTGTGTCCACGGGTTACGATATTTTACCGATCGATCAGAGGACATGAAAACGGTGAAAGAAAGAGAAAAAAAATACGTACTTTCTGAATAAAAATATCAAAATGTAAAATTATTAATATTTATCATTACTTTGAACATGTGAACATTTTATTTATATATATATATATATATATATATATATATATATAAAAAATATGTATATATAAAAATATGTGTGCTATAGTTTCAAAAAGTGATTGTTTAATACCTTTGCTAAAGAAACGTCAATGTCAATTTATTAACGAACCTAATTCGATGATTCAAATAACTTGTATAAAATTTAATGAAACAAGACAGAGTGTTGTTATCCTGAATGTAATGCAATGTTATTTATAAAAAGGATTATTTATTTCATATTTCAAAAATTTTCTTGCGCACGCAACTTGTAAAAATAACAATCGAAAAAATATATAAATAAAAAGTATTAAAAAAGTGTAAATGCAAAAATTTAGTTACACATTAGATTATCATAAGTTGTTTAATTATATCTTGAGTTATTATAAACATATTACTCAAGACAAAACTAATATATCAAATGATTTACATATTAGAGATATATTTGTAATATCCTTTTATATATACACACACACACATATATATATATATATATATATATATATATATATACCAATATTAATTCTAACGTTTTTATTTAATATGTTGATTTAATTAAACGCTTTAACTTTTATTTAACTTTCATTATTCGTTTATTCGCGTTTGAAGTAGTTTTGTCACTCATGCTATTATAGGTATCTATAGTTATCAAAAAGCAATTTCATCCTTTCACATATGTGTAACACGTATTCTTTTACACTAAGCATCAGTTATATTTGTATTAAATTGACCTTTTTGTTCGCGTCATGCAAAAGTTTCATGAACAAATGAAACAGCAAAGCCAGACTGAAAGATATTTGCGAAAATACCACACTGCCATGAGGCAGTGTTTTTCTGACAATCCTGTAAGCCATATTTCCAAAATGTTCCCACACGTGTAATACTCTTTTTGTCAATAAAATTGAAAGAGCGTGTAATGAAAATTGATTATTCAATGTATCGATGGAATAAAACGCGAAAATTGTGACCGATGACGTAGAGCATGCTCCGCAACAGTAATACATTTTCTATGTAAATTTGTTACATTTTGCATTTAATTTATTTGCTCGTTTACTTTACTTGGCGTATCACAATCATAAAAATTATTCACGATTTATAAAAATCAAAATCGGTATGATAATTAACTCGATTTCTCGATGTTATAAAATCTGCACGTTATGCTAATTATTCTGTTGTCCGTGATATACGATATATACAGTAAAATACAACGATTCTTGCATATTTACTTACTAATATTAATTTTGCATATTTACAGTACTTTTCTTGTATATTTACTTTGTATATTTATTTTGTATATTTAGAGTACTTTTAAATTAACTAAAAGTATACCCGGTTCAAAAGCTCAATGTCATAAATGTTAGAAATGCAATTTGAGAAATCGCGACGTTCGAAATTCTGTGGCACAATTATAATGATAAACAGTGATTATGTTTTCGTGATGATTCACGATGGTCATCTGATATAAATTTAAATATGTTGACAATAAACATCATCAAATGTTTGAGTTGAACATTGTTCAATCGTCTTCTTAGTCGAACTATTATATATTAATTATAAATAAATAATATACGCAGAGGCAAAGAGAGAGAAAGCTACTTCATCGTTCTTGATGTGTATTGTAATTTCGCTGATTAAATAAATATTACAAGTAATGAAAACTCTTTCCGTTTCGTGCAAATATATATGTCTGCATACTTATAAATAGACGCACGTACCTTTTGCTGTAATTGCGCTCGTCGACGGATGCTCGCTGGTCATCTTGGTGTTTGGATATCCACCGTGCCGCACATTTACCTTCTCTGACCTTTCAATCACTATTTACTTCTGCACAACATCGATTTTCTGAAAGAGATACAAATAAATACAATATGAAAAGATATGACGATATATGAAAGTTCAAGCGTCATACAACAACAAATATCATGTCGATAAAAAAATGAAAAAAATAACTATGTATTGAAAAACAGAAATTGCTGTAGTCAACGTTAGTCCAACGCGGCAAGGTATAAAAAAGATTTATGACGCTAATCCCAATGATTATACGTGTGTAAAAGATGATTGATTTATCTACGTAGTGGTCTTGATGGCATGTTTTAACACAGATTCAATTAGAGAACTGTGAAATACGTATTAAACCTTTTCCGTGACACACCGGAATTTCTGTTTGGCACAAGTACAAAGAGGAAGTCCATGGTTGTCATCTAGGCATATTTATAGGGCACGAAGGCGTGTTGCAAAAACATGAGAATCACGATTCATTTATGAATTATGTGAACCTGAGGAAACTGGAATATATTATATTTAATATTTCAAAAAAGAATCGTATGATGCGACTTGAAAACACCTAAATATTCAAAATTTCGATATTGTTTATTTACATAATTAGTTTGAATAATCCATTTTTTATCTTGGTATTATTTATCGATGTTGATACTTATATTTAAAAAAATGTGACAATTTAAATAAAGAAAGATTAAAAATATTAATTTTGAACACATCTGCTCTCCTAAATATTTAGAGAAATTTCTTATTGAGAAGATATTTTTAAGTGTTGACAATTAACAATCTTCTACAATGTCATTGTTTTCTGCGCGAGAAGCACTTCGAAGATACTATCTTTACAGAGTCAGTTCTTTTTTTACGCATTTAAGGTAAATGCGTCATTTTTAGCGTCACATATGCTCGAGTCAAAAATGTATTCGGATAACAAAAGACGGCGGAAAAATATTTTAAAACATTTCTTCGTCACAGCTACGACATTATGCGGACATCATTTAAATGCTGACCTAGTTGCTGCTACGTATAATGTCCTAAAATAGAACAAAGCGGAACAGATTGGGATTGCGCGACAGAGTGACGAGAACTCTGTCGCTGGATCTTCCGATGATCGTCGGGACTTTCCTGACTTATTTACGCCGCGACGCGACAAATCAGGCGCGACCAAAAACGACATTTAAATACGGGGGAGGGGGACAAATCGTTTGATAATTTTAGATATTAACAAACAGTATGTGTCTGAGGATCAACTTTAATTTCCGTTCAATTTCGATGAATATTGTGAATGATTTGTCCGCAACATCTTTTTATCTTATATTAGGACTTGCGTGTGAAAGTAAAATTAAACTTGAAACCACAAGTACTGCTAATAACAATAAATAATAATGTAATAATGTAAAGTAATAATAAGTAATAATATAAAGTAATAATCAGCAATTAGATTGTTTCGTCCAAGGGTGAATTATGTTATCAATTTAATTCATGCTTGCGTGTTAAATGGCTTCCTCGGTTTTACTTGTTTCTGTCCAGATGTCCGGCAAGTTTTACTATCACGAACTATCAGAAAGATTAGATTAGTCTCTTGAATAAGTCCCTATGAATAATTTGTATGAGCGAAACAATCTTTTTGGACAAGAGTATGCTCGACATAAATATACGCGGCCGTGATGAATCAATTTAATTAGGGTCCGAATTGGTGAGGCGAACTAATGATCAGCGGTCTATAGCTAACGCAGCTAACAACCATTTAGTCCGTAATAATTTAGTGGTTTGCCTTCATCGAGAGAACTACTCGTTGGACAGATTGTGCGGTATTATCACTGTGATTCAATAAAAAAAAAGGGATATCTCGTATCCCGCGTTATTGACTATTGTTTCACGACAAACTGTAGTTTCTCACTTCCGAGGTTTAAAAATAAACTGCTCGATCGATCACAATACACGAACATATAAACAAGGAGAACGGTTTCCCTTGCATATAGCTTACACCAAAAATTGAAATTTTATACACATCGCTGGTTAAATTTTTAAATTTTCAATAAATCTCACTTCACAATTTAAGGAAAATAATAAGTTATCACAAATACCTAACAAAAATTGGTACATGGATTCTAAGTGTGTAATAATTTTTATAAAAACATTATCAGTCATTTAGAATATATACGTTCGCAAATATACGTTCTTAATTACTGTTATATGAATTACTAGATCAGTACTACTTGGTTTAATATTAAGTTTAATTTTTATAATATAGTTTGTATAAATTTTGCGGTTAAACTATTAGATAATGGATGAGCATGTTATAATAATCATTACATTAATAATAAGGTAATCAGTATTACATTAGTCTTGATGAATTAAAATAATATATAAGATTTTAATAGGTTCTATTAAGATAAGACTATTAAGATTTCTATATTAAGTAAATGAAAATTTTCCCGTATTATTCATCACAATATCTCGCACGTGTCTCCCTGCGATATTGAAAAAAGATTAATTCAGTACATGCCACATTCGTCACTGGACAATAACAATTTATAAACGGAACATAAAACGGAATACTCTGTGCAACCGTTAAAGTCATAAAAATTCATAATCTACCGCTCGTCGATCGGAATGGACTGTTTGCGAAAAAGAAGGATCAATTTGATTGAATTTTATGGACGAAAAGCGAAATAACGTTTCATCAACATGCAATCCATTTTTTTTCAATATATTGAACTGTGCTCGGCGTTCTCGATAAAACTAATAAAAGTTGTAAAATAAATAAATATTTTATCCCCGATTGCGTGTCCACATTTCGCTGTCACAGTTCTGCAGATTACCGTCTTTACCGCGATAAATATAAACATGATAGAAATAAAGAGAAAAAAAGAAAGGTACAGGAAAGAAACAAAGAGGATAAATACGACTAATTAACTAGATATGTTGTCCTGCGTAATTACATATAGCGTTACATAATTATCCGATGCTCAATTGAAAGCTCACTGTGTCCGCCTGATTTATCGACGCCTAAATTTAATTATTACAACTATTTACGAGCATATTGATTTCATTTTGCGTCCATTCGTACTGGTGACAGCTGGATACATATCGCAGATGCGCCTTTCTCTCGGCGCGATCGCACAGTTCTGATTTGAAATAATTACTGGCCAATATATTTCGTGTCAACTGATATACCAACTGCTGATGAAAATAGATTACACAATATGCAGTGACGACGAAGCGGGGAAAAAAAGGCAGGCCACAATTGTCACACATTCGACATATAAATTTATGCGCGTTGCGAGTGTTTTGCGAGCACGTTAAATATTTAGAAACCTAATTTCAAGTCGCGTAAAATTTTCCATCTTGTGGATGCAGTGAAACGTATTCCAAGTCGATTATTGTGTGCGTATCACGAATAAACACGAAGATAATTTTCTTGAACGCATCATGAATTACATTATTGGCTCCAATGAATATTTGCATGATTTTATACGTACCGTATCGGCATCATTTGCGTAATAACACCTGATAAAACATCTCGATCTCAGTTCTATCGTCAATCGCTTGCGATGATCGTGCTCTTACAAAATGCAAACGGATGTAAAAGACGGAGAGTCAATACTTGAAGCGAACACAATGGCTCGAGTTCAGTTTTTGTTCTTATTATAGAATAACTAAGAAATTCGATTTCTGTTAATTAATTCAATCGCAACTATATATCATTTATTCGCAGAGATTATTATATAACATTTTCTCACGCATATGCTTTAATCAACGTAAATGTAACATTACACCATTGACATGCATGATAACTGAATGTCTTCTGGAAAGAAGGAAAGATCGGAAAGGGGGAATAAACGGCAAAGTGCCTTATCGATCCTCCACACGCAATTAATTCGACGCAACTCGTTACTTAATAAAAGCGGGATATATTTATAACTTGAGCTTCCCTATAAATTCTGACCTATAAGGATATTAAAAATATAACGGCCGCGACACGCGAATAAAAAAAGATATAAAGGTTAAGTCCACGCGCGCGCTCGTCGTTCCGTTCATGGCGTAACGTTTATTGCCGGACTTGCCGCCGGCGCGCTGATGATAACCACTCTACGTGATAACATACAAAAACTGTGCAGCTCGCTTTTTATCGTTTAACACAGTGTGCCTTTACGCAGCGCGTGTTTTTAAAGTTATGACGAAACACGCGAGTCGCGACGAGGATTAAAAAGAGGACTGAATAGAGGATTAATTATCTCGCTGCGCAGATAACGGACGACGATTCAGCATGCGATTCCGAACGCGGATGTCGAATCATACTTCTAACTTTCTTGGATCTCATGCGGCTTCTCGTCTGCATGCAACAACTAACTAAACGCAGTTCAATATCGATAAAAATTCCATTTGCTGTTTTACACCAGAATTTGGACGAGAAGACATTCCGAACTTTATACTCTAAATATTTCGTAATTATATTTGAAATACGTGCTAAATACGTCGCAAGTCGTATTATTATACTTGCATTTGATTAGACACACGTTTTATATTTACAAAGAATCTTGGCATAATTTTATCGGAAAAAGTAATATAAATATTACCTCGTACTGTTATTTTTTTCATTTAAAAGCTCTTATGAAATAATTTTTCACCGAATCGTTTCTCTTTTATCCATTGAAAGAAATTAACTATGTTAATATATTCGTTTAAAAATGTTCAGTTACTTTTGTCATTGTGATTGATAAGGTGGTTGGTCTGTGAACGTTCTCTTAAAAATTTTTTAAAATTTTAACTGCATATTAATAGAAATACATCTGTAGAATTAGAAAGAGATTGATCGTACCAAAGATAAAGTTAGCACTTTTTATAAATATTGCATATACTGAATTGACACGATATCATGTTTTTGACTCTAGCGACTGAATCTGTTCTGGTTTTAATGAAAAACGAATAAATAAAGGAAAATGTTGTGAAAATATTATTTAAAAAATTTGAATATTGACCGTCTAGATTTCGAAAAAAAGGAGAGTGCACAGTATAGTGTACTAGATACTAACCTGTGAAAAGCTGTCAAATGCTATCTATACACTCACGTTGCATGTATTATGTACGCATAATACGGACAGTGCCAGTCAAAAGTATCACGTACATACACGTAAAGCGTAATAAGTGATTACTTTTTATACGAAATTTGAAACATCATGCAAATTTCATTGATTCTTTTGCAATAGTATCCTATCACATCTAAAAATATTTAGTACAAATTTTTCGAGTTTTTCGCGCTCCGTTAAGCATTAATTTTTTGATAGTACTGTCATGGATAAACTACCTCAATGATCTCCGTAAAACCCTGAAGATAACTGCCCCGACAATTTCGGATCGGCCCTGGCAGAACTCGAGTGGTGGGCAATATGAGTTTTGCGAACTATCTGTATCACGTTGCCTCGTAAAGTACCACGTGAACATGTAGAAACGAGAATGTGTAAAACGCGCAGTTACATAAATATGCATATTCGGCATAAATATGTATTTACATAAGTGCTGCATACTACAAGCATCAGTGATTTATCAAGATTAATGTTTTCCCAGGTTTTTTTAAAGCTCTGTTAAATATGTATCGGTCTAGTGTGAGATTCAAAACCCACTTATCACTTACTTTAAATTATGTGTTTCTTTTTTTTTTAAGACGATAAGCAATTTTCCCGTGCGTCCTCCCTCCGTTTAGTAAAAATCAACTGTGCAAAGCAGTTCAGTAACTGCTTTCGAATAAAACTCTATTTCTTTCTCTTTCCTCTGACAATGAGTGGATCTCGCTAAAGTATAATAATGTAAAATTATTCATATTAACTTTGCAAAACAAGATATAAATCCCTCTACATATTCTCGCTTTTTTTCTCTTCTTTTTACATTCGTTTTATGTTTTACATAGATCGTTTTTTCCCTTACGTTTGTTCGATTCAAATTTCCAGTTTGTTTTATAGCTGTTTCGTCTGCTGGATTATACTACCAGATCCCGTTAGATTTATACATTACAAATGAAAATTTTTAAGAGAATCTAAATATCTAATCTAAGGTGATATATATATATATATATATATATATATATATAAGATGGTAATTATTTTTTAATGGATAAAAGAGTAGCGGTACAAGTTTAATATTTGTACCTTTTCTTGATAAAATTTTGTTGTCTCTTTCAGATCAAAATAACATTGAACAAAATTTCTACTAGCAAGTTAATTCATGTTCTTTATTTTTATAAACACACTTTTAATGTTTACATTATTTTTCTTTTAATATTAAGTAGAATTTATGTAACTTCCGATATTGTAAAACATATACAATACGAAATTCGTATTTTATATGTTTACAAATCAATTTTCCTCTGTGACATTAAAATTCAATTTTATAAACAAGTTACATATTTTTATGACAGATATATTACACTTTTTATTATAACAATAATATAATACATACAAAAATTTAATTATCGCGCAATGTATTTTTGATCTTGTTCCAATAGATAATACATGAATTAAAATTATTAATTAAAAGCTTCATCTTATTTTTGTGAACGTTACTTTGGCCTCCGAAACTGGGACATTTTTAAATTATAATCACTGTTTTCATTTATTATAACAATATTTGATCTTGTTCCAATAGATAACACATGAATAAAAATTACTAGTTAGAAGCCTCACCTTATTTTCGTGAACGTTACTTTTGCCTCCGAAACTTGAACATTTTAAAATTATAATCGCTGATTCCATTTATTATAACAATATAATACAAAAATTTAACTACCGCGCAATGTATATTTGCTCTTGTTCCAATAGATAACACATGAATAAAAATTACTAGTTACAAGCCTCACCTTATTTTCGTGAACGTTACTTTTGCCTCTGAAACTTGGACATTTTAAAATTATAATCGCTGATTCCATTTATTATAACAATATAATACAAAAATTTAACTACCGCGCAATGTATATTTGCTCTTGTTCCAATAGATAATACATGAATTAAAATATTGCTAGTTAGGGGCCTCACTTTATTTTCGTGAACGTTACTTTGACCTCCGAAACTTGGACATTTTAAAATTATAATCGTTGATTCCATTTATTATAACAATATAATACAAAAATTTAACTACCGCGCAATGTATATTTGCTCTTGTTCCAATAGATAATACATGAATTAAAATATTGCCAGTTAGGAGCCTCACTTTATTTTCGTGAACGTTACTTTGACCTCCGAAACTTGGACATTTTACAATTATAATCGTTGATTCCATTTATTATAACAATATAATACAAAAATTTAACTACCGCGCAATGTATATTTGCTCTTGTTCCAATAGATAATACATGAATTAAAATATTGCCAGTTAGGAGCCTCACTTTATTTTCGTGAACGTTACT
This sequence comes from Crematogaster levior, assembly GCA_901521435.1. NCBI lineage: Eukaryota > Metazoa > Arthropoda > Insecta > Hymenoptera > Formicidae > Crematogaster > Crematogaster levior. Next base: position 158,847 of record CABEGB010000807.1, read on the forward strand.
TTGACCTCCGAAACTTGGACATTTTAAAATTATAATCGTTGATTCCATTTATTATAACAATATAATACAAAAATTTAACTACCGCGCAATGTATATTTGCTCTTGTTCCAATAGATAATACATGAATTAAAATATTGCCAGTTAGGAGCCTCACTTTATTTTCGTGAACGTTACTTTGACCTCCGAAACTTGGACATTTTAAAATTATAATCGTTGATTCCATTTATTATAACAATATAATACAAAAATTTAACTACCGCGCAATGTATATTTGCTCTTGTTCCAATAGATAATACATGAATTAAAATATTGCCAGTTAGGAGCCTCACTTTATTTTCGTGAATGTTACTCTGGCCTCCGAAACTGGGACATTTTAAAATTACAATCGCTGACTCCATGGACCCTATAGCGCAACGCTTTTTGTTTACACGTATACATCATTCGTAAAAGGTCAGGTGCTTCACAGACGCTTGCGGGAGATTATCTCGAGGAGCGAGCAAAAGAATAATACATCACGGTAAATATCGATGGGACGAGACTCTCATTACAACGTAATTTTATCCGCGACCGTGCCCGACCCTTGCACAATCTCTCCAGACGGTATGACGATTTCAACACGACGAGCGTAATTCGGAACGCAATTCCTCACAACCGCGAATTTAAATCTCGTAGCGATTTGATGTACGTAGTGCCGCGTTCGAAAATAACGTTCCCGTCACATTCCTTTCGCGGAATACCTGTGCGTAAAATTACGCTGTCGGGATATTAATGTCGGCGTGCCATATCGCGCGACGACGATCTTATTCCGCGACGTCGAGTCACGCGAATTCGTCCGCGAGCCGCAAACTCGAGGAATCCGCAGCTCTTAAAAAGCTCGAGTGTCGGATGCTCATCGACGCCGTACACATGCGATATAACAGCGTGACGACGCGCACATACATACGTAAATAACGAGACGGATCATACTTACCCCGCCACACCTATGTCGCGGTGCCGTTGCCCTTCGCGGAAAATGATGCTCGTTCTGAAGAGTCGGCGAACACCGAGGCGCCGTCGAGGGACGCAGGAACGAAAAAAACCGCGAAACGCGGATTCGTGACTCCGCCGGATACGCGACTCACTCGCGCGGTGCGTTTCGGAGCGCGGTGCGTGCGTGCGTGCGTGCGCGATGGACACGGCGAGACACAAAAACAATGCGATCGCGCCGCTACCTCGACGCGCTTTGCCGAACTACGCGACCGGCCGCGCGCGACACGAAAGCGAGCGCACACATGCGCGCGGTGACGTACGTTGGTGGAGGGACGCATGCGTCCGTTCGCCGAAAATGCGCGCCGAACGGCGGCTTCCCTTCACGTCCCTCGATGGAACGACGAGAGACGCGCAGGAGGGATGCGAGTGTGTTGGATCCTCGAGTCTTTCGCTAAACAAGATACCGCACACGAATGTCCCGATCAGCCGCGACCTACGCGGCGTGGCGCGTGGCTCGTCGGCACATTTCGTCGGCGCTCGGCAACGCTCGGCAGTACTCGTGAGTATTCGGCATTCATCGTACGGGATACCATTGAAATCGTTCGGCACATGAAAGCCGCGCTCGCTTACTTTACGAGACCTTGCCGCGCCCTCCTCGGGAGATATCGCGACCGGAATGGAAAAATTAATGCAAATGCGTGATGAGTAATAAACGCCAACGTAGTTGAACGCGGTCAACTCGATTTTCAGCGAAAACGAAACGTATGACAGGTGGTATGTGTTCACGAGACGTCGGAGTAATGGCTGGTTTATGCTTCGGTCTTAATCTTAATCTTAAGAGTTGATAATGTAGAATGTCATAGGGGCGTTTATACTTCCCTAGTCTTAATCTTAAGCCAACGGCACACGGTACGATTTTTCGTAGATCGCATACGAGTTAGCCACTACGCATGAGAGCGAGAGAAAGCGAGCGTCTTTCGCTCTCTCTCACTCTCGTGCTTAGTGGCTAACTCGTATGCGATCTACTACGAAAACTCGTACCGTGTGCCGTCGGCTTTAGTCTTAATCTTAATCTTAGAAAGATCCTATCTTTTAACTTAATCCCTAATGTCTTAAGGCCGGGCCAATGAGGCAAGTCCGACGTCCGACGCTCCAATGCAATTAGGCATATTCCATCGATGATAAAACTCCTGAGCGATCTTCTTCCAATCATCAGCTTTCTTTTCTGCTTTAGGAAAGCATAAACGAGTCCTTAAGATTAAGTTAAGACTAAGACTAAGATTAAGATTAATTGTAAGACCGAAGCATAAACCAGTCATTAATGTATGTGAAGTAAGTAGTATACCGTGAGTTAAATATTTGTTTTATGTCGGATTATTACAAAAAAACATTGACATCTTCTTATTTTCTTTTAACCCTGTCAGTTTGCGCGATTAAAGAGATTTGTCCACGAGCGATGAATCGTTGTCGATATCGCGTCTTTGAAGTTTTTGTTGCTTTTCGCACTCGCGGGCGATTGAATTCGATGTAGTGCTGGCATCTAGCGGTAGTTTGTGTAAGCAGTTGCGAGATCTGTAAGCGTCGAACATGAAGTTTAACCTTTTGCACTCCGTTGTCCCCTCTCAGGGGACATCGTAATTCTAGCATATCACTCGAATGTCCCCTCTGAGGGGACATTAAAGTTTATTAGTGATTACGGGGAATCAACTTATTCCAGCGCAACTTTTTGAGAAATGCATGTTTCCCTGAAGTTTCGACAAAGTGGTGCCGAGTAGCTGGTAGGTAACGGAGGGATGGCGCGGAGTGCAAAGGGTTAATCATGTGTAACGTCGTTCAATTCTCTTGTCTCTGTTTTACCATTCATTCCAGGGATGTGAGCTTGAATCTAATGTTTCAAATTTTAAGTAATTTTAAGAAATATAGTCGCTTCATACACGATATTCTATCACTACAAGTCATATTATTATATGTTATAATGTTTAAGTATTTTATAATGTTTAAGTATAATTAAATATAATGTTTAAGTATTTTTTATAATGTTTAAGAATTTTTTATTTCATTATTTACACTCTATTATTTTGTATTTAAGTATCCTTTATTTTACTTTTGTATTGTTTAACTCAGGATGTAATAATTTAGTGCTAAGATTTTATATCATCGTCGATCATCAGTACTCGTCAAAAAGTTTCATCGATCGGCGCCACATCGGAGACATAAAGAATCACATATCATTGTTCTTTATCTACAAAATACCAGGAAGCCACTGGGCACAAAGAAGATCGTTAAAAGAAGAGACGAACAACGGATCTTGCCGGCAATGCTCCGTGCAGTTTGATTAGTAACTCCATGTCGAGAACACGTTAGACTCTAAGTCTTATACTTTTATATTCATTGAGTTATTCACCGCGTTCACTGAGTTCTTATACTTTTACATTCACTGCGTTATTCACTGCGTTCACTGAGTTATTCACTGCGTTTACTGAGTTGTATATTATAATATTTGTCGCGTGGAAACTGAAGTCCAAAAATAAATTGAAATTTCGCGCGTCATTCAGCGTTGCAATTTTAATAACCTTCCGAAGAGGGTAATTTTAAGCCAACCTACAAAGTCCTACCATCCAGTCGCTCCCATAAAATCCAAGCCGCGCGGCTGGACTTTCCCCCCTTTATTTAGGTAAAATTAATTATTCATTATTTTCATTTTCATTATTATTATCCTATCATTATTTTATTCATTATTATTTTATTACTATTCTTTTATTATATTATCATTATTATATTCTTATATTCTTCCATATTCTTTCATTTTCATTATCATTATTATTTTTCTATTCATTATTATTATTAGTATTAAAATTATTAATCGATCAGATACTATACTCCGAGCATCCCCTGGTAAAGTCGATGTAGATTGATTGACCAGAAAAATAAAACGGAGTACTGAACGTCGAAACTCAAGACGTTCAAGACGTCAAGACACATGAATGGCTGCATTCAGCAGAAAAAGCAGTTTCCCAACTGTTGTAAAAATTGTAAATCTAATTGGCGTATGCTCTTATCTTCGCTAAATTTAAGAGTATACGCTAATCAGATTTACGATTTTTACAACAGTTGCAAAACTGCTTTTTCTGCTGAATGCAGCTAATAAATCGGCCAATAAAATATGCTAACAACGTGATGCGATGACATTTTGACACGAATTTGATAAATATTAATATTTATATTATTTAACGGCGAAATTTACAAACATAATTAGTAGCAAGAACCAAATAGATTTGTCGAATTGATTTGACGACAGATTTGACAACAATTGAGTGACTCTATTGTTTTGTAATTGTTTTGTAATCTGAAAGGGAAATTGATCATTATGGATTACTTAAAATTTTAAATTAGCTCATTATCGATTTTGACAAACCGTATTTTTAAACGAAATTTTTGCTTAAATTCAATATACATTACGTAGTAATTATTTTTTCCATACTAAATTAATATTAAATTAGATGTTGTAATTGTAATTTATGTTTGAGTATAATGTTAAGTATTAAATATTATGTAAAAAAATGATATACAAAAAACAACGAAATGGATTATTACCTTTAAAAAGTAAGAAAATAATATAAATCCATACTTTGAATATGATACATATGTGAAAAGAATTTCAAATTTATTATTGAAAAATAATTTAAATAATGTTGCATTGCACAAATAGAATCAGCAGAATTGATATAATTCTGTAAAAGCTTCATATATTATACATAAAAATGAATTAAAAGTGAATTAAATGAATTAAATTTTATATACAGATTTCTACATATAAAAGTTTTGCAGAGAAAATTAATTTTATCTGACATATTGTAAAACTGTAAAAATATATCAAACATACCAAAACTGTTCTAATAAATATTAATTAATAATAAATTGCTATTAATAAAAAACTAAGATACTTCTAAATTTTTCAAGAAAAATTTTTTTATATAATTATATAAAATATGTATGTATATATTTTGTCTTTTGTATAATCTGTTCGTATATACAAGAAAAATAATAAAAGAAAAATAAACAATAATTAAAGAACTTTTGCAGTGTTATTTACAAAAAAGTGAAGTTTGAAGTAAAATTGTCCATATGTAATCATATTATAAATGCAATAATAATCGTATATAAAATAATAATTAATTGTATAAAAAATATAATTATATGATATAGAATATTGTAATCTATTCATATGATATAGAATTATATGATATAGAATATTGTAATCTAATTACAAATTTTTGTTAAAACTGCAAAAGTTTAATATTTTAAATTAAATATTTTAATTATTTTTTAATTATTCTTCTTATTTTTTTATACATATATAGAGATTATTAGAGTACAAAAAAGTATATAAACATATATAAAAACATTTTATGTATAGGATGTCCCTTATGATAAATTTAAAATGTTTCGGTTGTAACTCATAAAAGGCGGCGAAAATGTAATTAAAAAATGTTTCAGATAAAAGTTGTAGGATGTTAAGGAGAACATAATTAGTAATATTAGTAATATTTGTTTGATCTTATGTTTAAACATTAAGACTATGTAAAAGTCATTTTTAATTTTTTAAATAGAAACTTCTATTTATATTGTATTATCTTTTTCTATTAATTAATTTGAACAACTTTTAGCTGTTTCAAATTAATTTTTATTTATCTAAAATTTTTTTGAATATTTAAGGAAAACTTGGTAACTTTTTTTATATTTAGTGAATATTTCCGATATACATAATTGTTTATCGGAAGGAAAAATACAGGATTGGTACAGGACTTTTTGACTTTATTTGGTCTCAAGAACACGCTGTTTGATAGTGCCTCTTATTAAATACTTGTGAAAACTTCAAGAAAATTTCAAGGTCATGAAGTTAAAATAGGATTCAATATTGTAACAACATTTTTGAGACCAAATCAATTTGTTCAAGAATGCGGAATATTTCCTTGCCATATGTTATGTTTCCGTCGTCAAGTTTAATTTTCAAAGTCGACAATTGTTACGAAAGGTACCCTTTACACTGGCATATTTTCTAGAATGTTCTAAAGTCAGACAACAATCTCTAGCAAAACATCTTTTTGCCAATGTAAAGGGGACCTTCACGACAAACAGCTAACGGCTCGGTGCTCGAGCGCGCACCGAACAGAGCAATTAAGCATGCGTCGCGCGGTGACGTATTGCCTAATTGCTCCAATCTCACCGAAAATCTACAAAGCGTATCAGGCGCTGTGCCTAGCGCCTATGATACCACCAGCGGCCAATAAGATTTGGCGCCGTAGCGTGGGCGTCATCCTCAGGCGCCGTCGCCTAATTATTGGATGACGGCAAATTCAAACCGAGAAACAATCGGTATAAAAGAGGCGCACACCGGAGGTTGCCTCAGCTTTTTCGCTAGTTTTAGTTCGCTTGCTACTCGTCTCGCTATTCGCCTTTAGTTTATCGCTTAATTTGCCGCAGTGTGTTTGCTCGCGCTTACGTTCAACCCGCTACTCGCGTTAGCTTTAACGCTATCCGCTTATAATTTGATACCACGTTAAGATTCGTTAAGTTTTTCAAGTGATCAAAAAGACAATTCATCGTCGTTATTGTTTTTGTTGTATATATATTTGACTTTTTTCTATTAATCTTTTTTATAATAAATTATTGTGCTTGTTTGATTAAGAACACTGTGAAACTCATTTCAATTGACTCACGAACTCCTGCCCTCACATCCCAGTCGCGTCGCGTACACAATTAAAAAAATTCTATACCACTTTTCCGACAAACGATTATCGAGATAATAATATTTATTAAAAACATGTTTATAAATTTTCATTTTAAATTGCCAAAGATATAGTTGTATCTTGTTCAATATTTTTATTCTATAATTTTAATTATACTTTTGCTATTATTTGCACTTCAATTTTTGTCTTTGTTACAAGAAAATATTCGCTATACTAGACGAGATTCTTTCGAATTATACGATAATCATAATATCATAAAAAAAGGGGATTACTCATAGAAGCATTTTTATCACTGTCGTTGCTGTGCCTGAGTGAAATTTCAGTCCTGTCATACGTGAAATATAATTTCTTTTTCTACTTCCTTGTGTATTAGGGCCTGTTTTATTCACCACTTCAAAATGGTAGTTCTATGAGCATTCTTCTTTTTTTACAATAGGCAGATTGCTAATCTCACCTATAAAATATAATTTCCATTTAAAAACTTTCATAGCCTTCTTTACTTTTTAAAAACTTTTGAAAAACTATTGTCTCGATATTTTTGTATTTGAATATTTTTTAAAAATGTTTTAAAGAATCTGTCACTAAGAAGATAGATACAGTGATTTTAGGACCTATACATATATACATATACATATACATACATATTTATATATATTTACACGCGCGCGCGCACACACACATACTACACACACACACACACACACACACACACACACACAGACACATGGAGCAGACGCTACAGTTTGCCTCTTCCTGTTTTTTATTTGATACCGATTCCTAGGTGTACGTTTTTTTAGTTTTTGATTTTTGATCATTTTCAGAATTAGGAATATTGGGAAATTTCTAGATTCTTTGTAGCGATCATTTTTATTATTAATTATTCGGTTGCTTATCCTGATAAGAATTGTTGCCAAACCGACCGTTTGTGCTTTCAAAGCAGCTTAGCTTGGTATTGGTATATAATAAATAAAGAAAAAGAAGAAAGAAGGATCCTGCACAGAGGGACCCTTCTTTTTTTATATCTGTGAAAATCGGAACAACCCTACATGTCTGTAATTATAGTCAAGCATGCTCGAACGGGCTTGACTATAATTACGTGTAACTTTTATATTATTAGCTAGATCGATTTATAACTGAACAGAAATATTCTTAAGATATCATATCATACTTTAAAAAATCGATTATCTTTACCTTTGTAGAGTATGCTTTCCCTTAAATTGCCTGAATTTATAAAATTTTTTTCAATTAACCTATTTATAATATTACCCCACTTCTTATTCTTTTCCGGACACTTCTATGAAAATATATTTCCCTCTCTGCCTTATTGGTTTTATTTTACCTTTTTTTAATCAATCATTTAAAGCATCAAGTATTTTAAAATATGCTATTTTCGATCTGCGCTAGGATTTTGGTAGCACAGTAATAATATTTCTGTGAATATTGTAGAATATATTTTCACCAACTTGGTAGACTGCGCATCAATTGTTTTGTTGGTCTTAAAACACGCAATAAATTCTTTACAGTGATTTTAAATAAGATGCTTATTAGCATTGAAAATTAAATTGATTAATCGATTTAAGTATGTAGTTTTACTACATCAATGGAAGCCTTATTGCTGGTCATTAAGTATTAATTAATATTTTCCACATAATTTTTACTTCAAATTTTAGTTTTTTTTCTGGTTTTTTTTATAGCCATTATCTATGTTTTTGTTTTTTTCCTAATTACACAGAGTGTTTGAAAAAGGTTGAATTGACTACGTAGTATAGTCATGTCCTTTTCATCAAATAAACAAAATCATCAACCAAACAAAAAAAAATTTGATAGCATATGCTTGGTTTCTAAAATACTTCGTTAAAAAGTTAATGTCAATAAAGATTAAAGAATAAAGGACCCCGCACATTTTGTATGGAAAATGGCTTTCAGTCGATTTGGCTGAAACTGTGGGAAAATGTTTGTCATAGCATGCTGATCAAAAGTTCCTATGAGCACAACACCGTAAGACCCACAGTTTCCGAGGCCTAAAAGTCTCAGATTTTCAGGACACTGTCACTACGGGAAATACTGGAAACACTAATCTCATGAGGAATGGAAAAATGGTAATGTGGCTTGCATCTGTGGGTGAAGAGGTTCATAAACATGAGTAGACACTATATTTATATTTATACATATACATATAATCGTATGAATATGTAATGTCCTTACTCACACAAACACATACATATACTGCTCGCATTTTCACATGTACATCTTTTTCTTATTTTTAATATAACTTATATAATTTCCACTTATCATCCAGTAGCACAGTACAAATGATAGGGATGACATTAATTCTTTATAAACATTTTTAAGTGACATATTTAAAAACTATATATATTTTTAGCTTTTTTATACATATATTCCGCAATATTTTATTCATTATAACATGTTTTTGTGCTCTTTTATCTTTACATGTTGTTTAGACATATGTTGTATAATATTAAATTTTATGAATATACTGAACACACAATTATTCTTTTGTCAGAATTGTTCTAATTATAAATATTTCCCTCTCTCTCTCTTTCCTTGTCTACACACATGTACAATATACGCATGTACAACTATGCATACACATATCAGCAAAGAATGTTTGTATAAAGGTTTAAAAAATTTTTTAAAAGATATTTAAAAAATGTAAAAATGAATGGGATAAAACCCCTTTTATGCATATAAAAGCTTTAATTTTAAGGTTCGTGTAAAATAAATTATATTTAATTACATATAATTAAATATATTTAAACAATAAAAAATATAATTATTACAAATTAATTATACAATGTATGATTTGTAAAGATACATTTCATAATTGAAAAAGAATAAAAGGATAGTCCACTAATTTAATGAAGATGTATTAAAGAATGATAATTTTATAAGATTATCTTTCACAATTTATCACATACTTTAATTTTGAATATTTATTTATTACATTAATTTCAACATATGTTTACATCAATTCTTCTGTGAAAAAATACATTTCCTTTAACATACTATTACAATATAAAATAATACAAAATTACTTACTTATCTTTAACGGAAGAAGCTAAATCTGGATTATTTATATAATACAAATTTTTCTTTGGTTATTGTCGATTCTACATTTATTAATTTTTAGAAATTTTAGAAGAAATGTAAGCGTAACATTCGATTTAACACTCAATATACAATACAAACTACAATTATTCACTACTTGCAAAATTATTTCTACTAACAATTCTACTAACAATTTATTTTAATTTTACATGACACGAGTAGAAAAAGAATTTATAAAAATTGAAATAAATTAAAATATTAAAAAATTCTTTTAATGTTTGGAAACTTTATTAATAGTTAATAAAATTTATTTATTATTGTGTTAATATAATAATATAGATTTTATATATGCGCATGCATATGTGTGTTACGCATGCACGAACACTATCATACATAAAAAAACAAATATTTCGAATTAATGATTTACTTGTTAGTAGTAAAACATAAAAGGATGATATGAATAAATATCTTCCTGAATTTATAAATACGCCTATAAACATGTGCGAGAGAGTATACATATATGTACACATATTTTTCATATATATATACATATAGGGTCTGTGACCACCCGTACACCCCTTTTATATCGGAAACAAAACATTTTATGTACAGAATAATGAGAGGAATCAATTGGTGTAAAGAAAACACATAGTTGTTTTTAACAAAAAATATACAATTTGTACCTAACAATTACATATTTTTTCTTAAAAACAACTGTATGTTTTCTTTACACCAATTGATTTCTCTCATTATTCTGTACATAAAAATATTAAGGTAAGTTCATCGAAAGGTGAATATTTTACGAGATATTTTATAGTTTATGTAAAATTAAGAAATTATTTCAAGCCTTATAACTCGGAAAATATATTCAATTTAAAAAAATTGATTATAATGTTTCGGAAAGTTCTCGAGATAAGCTACAAGAATATGCAGTAAAATATAAAGTGTTCCATTTAAAAAATCGACGTGACCTTCACATGACCTTGAAACGAAAATTCAAGGTCAAACCAATAACACCGTTCTATGTATTCTTTGAAACCATACAATTTTTGTTTGAAACATTTTTCTCTAAAATGCTTTATTTCCGAGATAAAAGGGGTATACGGGTGGTCTCAGACATCCTGTATATATATGGGGGAAAATTTCTCAAGTGTCCCAACGAAAAAAATCAAGGTCGCACAATCGAGCTGCAAATTGGCTCAATTGTTGCTCTATCGAATAGTAGTTCATGGCCCAAAATTTATTTAATTCCTTTCCCAATTCGCCGAGATAGAGGGGGGTGAAGTTTTAGGGTTCTACCGATTATTCGTGTATTTAAGTGATTGTAACATTTCATGCATCGCTCCAAACAAAATTTTACTAGAGACCTTTTTTCTTCATTTTTTTATGACCTTTCACGCGATTACTTTAATTTTTTTCTAAAATTAAATTTTAACCCTTTCTTTGGCAAATTAAACATAAAAATCTTTTTTTTACCAAGATGGACAACTTTTAACGCTCTGAAAAGTATCTAGAATGAAAGCTGAGGTTTTTTCCTATAAGTATACCAAATTTCAAGAGGGCTTTTTTTTTTGTTCACGAGTTATTAAATAAAATGTTTGCATGTATGCAAACATTTGCCAAAGAAAGGGTTAAAATTTAATTTTAGAAAAAAATTAAAGTAATCGCGTGAAAGGTCATAAAAAAATGAAGAAAAAAGGTCTCTAGTAAAATTTTGTTTGGAGCGATGCATGAAATGTTACAATCACTTTAATACACGAATAATCGGTAGAACCCTAAAACTTCACCCCCCTCTATCTCGGCGAATTGGGAAAGGAATTAAATAAATTTTGGGCCATGAACTACTATTCGATAGAGCAACAATTGAGCCAATTTGCAGCTCGATTGTGCGACCTTGATTTTTTTCGTTGGGACACTTGAGAAATTTTCCCCCATATTCATATTTCTAGATTGAAGAATGAAAATGGAGATGTGTAAATGGAAATGATATGATAAATATAAATGATTTAAAGTATAAGACATAAAATATAAAATATAAAATTAAATATTAATTGTATAATTATTGTATAAATATTAGTAAAATTGCAAGAAGAAATAAACGACTGAACGATTGAACGACTGATAATTACTTAAGGGGGGAAACCACAGTAGAGCACGAAAAAGTAAGGCTATTTTCGGGAATTTTTTTTGGGTCAATGAAATGATGAATCAAAAATCTGTAAAATGCGCAGTATAATATCATAAACAAACTACAATTTAAAATTTTTTGACGCATTTTTATTACAAAATGGCGGCTGTGCAGCACTTGTCCTGTGGCGCCTATTTTGACAGGAGGGCCCATGGGCGGACATCTACAGTCCATAATTTTTGACCCGGAACAAAAATTGTTTTTTTTTTAGGTTCTATATATAAATGGCTATGGAACTGCGTAGGATTTTTTCGATATATTAATTTTTCGCAAAATGGCGCACGTTTTAAGAAAAACTTGCAAATGTAACAAAAAAAAAACGCCTTAAAATTGTTGATAAAAAAAAACCATATAATATAAAAAAAAAACCCTACGCAGTTCCATAGAGAAAGGTATTCTGAATATACTGTGAAAATTTCAAACCGATCGGTAAAGATTCATTCGAGTTATTTGTCCGCCCAGTTAAAAAAAAGTGGTTTCGAGAAAAACGCGTTTAAAGTTTTAAGTACTGTAAAATCATATAATATTTTTATATACCTCTAGTCGGCGATGCCTGCACCATACAATTGGCCTTCTTCGTCAATTTCCTGTTGACGTTTGGCCTTTCGAATTGACATCTGGTCGATTCGGGCCTGTTTTGTGCCCTCTGTCATGGATCGCTCCGCCTTCTGTATTCGCTTTTCATCTAATTCCATATACAGCTCATAACTTTTCGGGCCGATTTTCATCCCCATGACTTCGATTATGTGTGAAATGAACAGTAACCCGTCATTAAAAACGCACGAAGCGATGTTCACAGCAATATCGATAATTTTTTTTGTCTGAATTCAAAGTTTTTGGAGCCATTGCCCACACTGTCGAATTCAAACTTTCATTACTGTTTATAGACATTCTTAAGTACTATAGAATTTTCGGAGAAAAATTCCTTCTTCATTGACTGCCATTATACCTGCTCCCGTACTCATAAATTACAGCGCTTGCCGGAATCACAAAAGGCGCTCGGAGCATACCTCAGAGGCGTTGCCGCAGAATGGAAAATTTGGGTATTTAGACATTTTTGCGGCACTCCATCTTTTGGAATATTATTCTTAAGACTCTAAAGCACCTTATAAGCGAAAAAAAAAATTTTCGATTTTTTCAAAATTTTACTGTGGTTTCCCCCCTTAAAGTAGCAGATTGATGATAACATGACACCAAATAACACCTAGTAGATTAGTAGTAGAACATATACAGCTCTATGTCATCTGTTAATGTTATTCTTATATCTTTTGTAGAAAATAAAAATTAGAAAATTTTATGGCCAATAAATGTTTAGTTGTGATGTACAGTGCTGATGTACAGTGCACATGTTTCCCGAATAATAAATTGTGTTAACAGATAAAAGTTAGTGCTAGCATTTATGTTTGTTACATTTTTTTATGTATGTTGAAAATACAAATAAATAAAATAATTACCAAAAATTAAAATCCTTTTCCTCTGTTTCTTGTTAAAACAGCTTTGTCTAGATACATGTTTGTATTCCACCTTGAAATTACACAGTAACATGAAAATCTTCATCTTCCGTTGATCTTGAAGTACTCGGTGCAATTCTACATTTACACAAAAAATGATAAAAAGAATAGAAAATGCAATAGGATATATTAATATTTAAATTGATACAATCATGCATTACTTGTCAATAACGTCCGGTCTTCTTTTCCTCAAATTATATACTTTTGTTTCTGTCTTTAATTCCATTAAAGCCTCACGCAAATCTTCATCACATTCTGAACTTGAATAGGATCTGCATATATAAAAAAGTAATTAACGAAGTAGAAAATAGAATAATTAGTATTTCAAGTGTTACATGTATATTATTGGATCAAATTTTTATTTTTTAAATTCAAATGATGAATGTTATTAATATTTATATAATTATGTAATTATATAATATTTATGTAATTAAAATTTAAATTTATAGTATTATATATTTGCGTCTTGTAGATTGTATAATAAAAAAAAGTAAAAAGCGATAAAAAGAATGGAAAACGCAATAGAAGATTAATATATTTAAAGTGATGCAATCATGCATTACTCATCGATAATGTCTGTTCTTCTCTTCCTCAAATTAACTTTTTTTGTCTTTGATTTCATTAAAGCCTCACGCAAATCTTCATCAGTTTCTGTACTTGAACAGGACCTGCATATATATATTGTATAAGGATTAATTAACAAAGTAGAAGAAATGCTATAGAACAGCTGGTATTTCAAATGTTACATGTTACTAAGCAAATTATTGGATTATTTGACTAATTTTTATTTTTAAATTCAAATGGTAAGTATTATAAATTTGAAAAAAATTTGGTTATGAAATAATCTTGCAGCAACATATCTGATGCTAACATTTTTCGCATAATACATAATTTATATTGATAGATTCATATTATAAAGTTAATACTAATAACAGATTGAAGTTGATAGATTAAAGTTAAAGTTAATATTTAATTTGTGAGATTCTTTAGGTTTTATAGTTCAAGCAAAGTGAATAATTACGTGTCATTTTTTCCTGTATCTTCTCTTTTCCGTTTAAGAAGCTGTGTTCCACTGTCTATTCGTACTACACTTTGTACTTGTGGATCATTTCCATGGAAATCATTATCTTTCATTGATCTTGGAGAGGTCTGCACAGATCTGCATTCATATAATAAAAAATGAATCACATTTAATAAAAGCAAATAGTAATAACATTTATTTTAATTGTAAATAGATAGAAAAGAAACATTATTTCTTTGATGAAATAATGTAAAAATAAAATAATGTAAATAACCTCTAAATATATTTAAATATTTTCAAATTTATACGTAAATAAAATAATGTAAATAATCTCTAAATATATTTAAATATTTTCAAATTTATACATGATATACATTTGTGTAAAAGTACAATATTATTGATAATTATTGTAAGTAACATTTAAAATCGAATTTTGCAAATAATTATTTTTGCAAATGATTATTTTGCAAATTATTATCAAAATATAAATTAAAATTATTAAATATAAATTAAAAATGTATGTACTATATTATAATGCAATTCGTTAAGTTTTGTACTTTCTTTGATTCAGAATTCTTTTTCTACAATTTGCATAAAATCACAAAAAAAATATAAAATAATATAAAATTTTATTAATTATACACATAATGTTTAAAAAAATTATTTTTTAATTGATTTGGTTTATTAATATTTAACTAATTAAATTGATTTTATATTGATTTCAAATGAGTTAATTTGTTATATAATGATACATAATTTTAAATATTTTTCACACACTTAGCTTATATTTTTTATTTTTGCAAGGTTTCTTTATGATTTGCTATTCGTATCCATTTGAGTGTGTTCTTTCATAATTGTTAAAATATGATAAAAGTTGATTTTATTATGTTTATTCGACAAGATTCGCAATAATACAAAAATACAGACAAATTTTCAGTCAAAATTGCCTATAATTATTTCATAAGTTTCGTCGGTTTCATCGTTTGCCGTTATGAGTATTCTTTTATTTACACTTTTTTTTAATGTTATTCTATTGTTATACCTATTTTTTATATGTATCAATATTTTAAATGTTTTTCGTATGTGTAATTAACTTATGTTTAATCGCGTCTTTAAGTTTTAAGAGGCTATGAAAAATGTGTACTTACCGACAATAACGTAAATGTTGATATAAATTACTTGTTGAACTTTTGCTTGCTTTTAATCGTTTTTTACATCCTTTACACTTTGCATAACTGTCGTCAAGTTTATCGTACTTGTCCCATATGCATGATCCTTTCATCTTACATTTAACCGAATTATCAATGAAACTTATGAAAGAATAAATGCGATAAGATGAAAAATTAATAATTTTTTTCGATGATTGCATATTGTTATTATCATTCACACATATGATTATCGTTCAGTTCATCGTACAAGTCCAAAATGCGTGTTTTTCTTTTTTTCGCCTTTAACTCATATTTACGTGGGTGATCATTTTTAAAATGGCTTATAAAAAAATAAAGCCGACAAAATGTAAAAATAGTTGTTCTATTATAATAACTGCATATTGCTATTATATATTTACATTTCCCTTAGATATTATTTTGTTCTTACTTTATACTTACATCAATATTTCAAATATCTTTCGGATGTGTACTTACCGACAATGACGTAAATGTTGATTTAAATTACTTGTTGAACTGTCTTTGTTAAGTTTTATTAATCTTTTACATTTTTTGCATTTCACATAAGTGTCATCAATTTGATCATAATTTTCCCATATACGTGCTCCTTTTAACTTACATTTAATCGGGTCATCAAAGTTGCTTATGAAAGAATAAATGTAAAATGATTTTTTTCAATAATTTCATTGTCATTGTATTATTATTCACATATCTCTTAAATATTATTTTACCATTGTATTTATTTTATACTTCAATATTTTAAATATTTTTCGGATGTGTACCTGCAATTTCGTAAGTGTTGGTGTAATGCTGCTGTAGTTCCGTTACATTTTACAGGCATTTCACATCGTTTACACATCACATTGTTATCCACTTCATTGAACATCTCCCATATACGTGATATTTTTCGAGTTCTGTCTAATGTCTTATGTTTATATTCCGAGTGAACATTTCTAAAGATTATAAAAGATTAATTGGTGACAAAATGTAAAAAAAAAAAAGTTATTCTTTTAGTTATTTTCTTTTACAATAACTGCATATTATATTATATATTCACACTTTCCTTAAATATCATTTTATCATTGTATTTACGTTATACTCATCAATATTTCAAACGTTCCGTTTTACGGATGTGTACTTACCGACAATAACGTAAGTGTGTGTATAAATTATTCGTTGAACCTCCCTTGGCTGTTTTTATTAGTTTTTTACATATTTTGCATCTCGCATAAGTGTCGTTAATTTTATCGTACTTGTCCCATATCCTTTTTAACCTTTTTAACTTATGTTTAATCGCGTCTTTAAGTTTTAAGAGGCTATGAAAAAATAAATGGAATAAGATAAAATTAATTACTTTTTCGATATTGTCGTTATATTCTTATTCACACGTTCCTTAAATATTGTTTTACCATTATATTTACTTTATACTCGTCTATCTCAAATGTTTTTCGGATGTGTACTTACCGACATTGATATAAGTGTTTGTTTAATGTGGTTATTAGAGTTTCTTTATCTAATTTTATAGATTTTTTACATCGTTTACACCTCATATGATTGTCGTCCACTCTATCATATATGTCCCGTACACGTATTCCTCGAATCTTCTTCAACTTATATTTACTTGAGTGAGCACTTTTAAAGCTTATAAAAGAATAAATAATTAGATGAAAAAATAGTTATTCTTTTACAATAACTGTATATTGCTATTATATATTCACACTTTTCTTAGATAAGTTATTTTTATTATTGTATTTTATATTCATCGATATTTCAAGTGTTTTTCGTGATGGGTACTTACCGAAAATGTGTCTGTTTAATCTCCATGCTGGAGTTTTCATTATTAATTTTTATTGTACTTTCACGTCCTTTGTACGTCGCATTATTGCCGGTTTGATTGAACTTGTCCCATATGCATACTTTTCTTTCCTCTGTGTTCTTCGAATTAAATTTTTCCGGGTGAAAAATTTTTAAGTGAACTGTTAAAATATGTACTCCATGAGTTGCAAGATTAATTCTTTTTTTACAATGATTGCACATTGCCATCAGTTGCCATCGTGATATTTTGTAATTTTGTTGTATATTATCACGTTCGGGATGTTCATCTAGTTCTATTATATTATGTTCATCGCATAAATGAAATGTTAAGTTTTGTGTTTGATCACGATTAGGAAAAACTTCTCCACAATGATCACACTTTACTAAGTCAGAATTTTCTCTTGCATAATGTTTCCACATCCATCCTTGAACTCCCGTCATTTTAGCCGTTCTATATCACACAGTATTTGGTACTGGTAAATGTGATCACTTAATGAAATTATTTGAAGAAATATTCACAAAATTAATCATAGACGGTCGAAAAAAAAGGAGTATGATCCTCGTCGAAATATGATATTTATATGTATTTTGAGTTCGCAGATTTTACAGCTGTACTTCGATATAATTTTAAATTTACATTAAAACACGCATAACGTTTACTACAATATTATAAAAACTATATACATATATGACATGTACAAGAACACAACCGAATAGACATATATAATAAAAGCAAAAATTAGTTAAAAATTAAGGCTTAAAAATTGCCGAATTCTTTATCCGTGAGCAAAGCAAGAACAACAATCGTGCTCAGAAAACACAGTGAATTTCCTAATGTATTTCAGAAGATTTTTTCTTTCTTGAATTATAAATCTTTAAGATTTCGTACAAAGTATATTTTAAAAATAAATCACGAAGTTACATGCACTATTATTGGAATTCTTGATAACTTCTTAAAGTATTTATTTTGAATCACTTTTAAACGCATGTTGAATTCAAGAGAATTAGTTTGAGAACAGAAGGAAGACTAAAAAATATTTAGTAAAAAGTAACATTATTTCACCAATAGTTTTTCACTCGTCATAAGTGTATATAACATAACTATTATATATAACATGTTGTATGTAACAGTTACATTATTAACTGAAAAATAATAATGTTGATGTAATAATGTTATATGTTAATTGATATTTATTAAATAATAATCTTTTGCTGAAAAAAATAAAATCAAATAAATTGAAATACAATTTAATTTAATGATATAAAAAAAATTGTCAAAAATTAAATTATTGTTGGAAATTTCTTTTAAATTTGATGTTATATGCAATAATAATTTTTATACATATATGTCTGAAAAAAATGTGCATGTTCATATGAAATGCTTATAAAAATATTATAGATACAAAGGGAAATGGAAAAAATAAAGTATATTAAAATGAAGATACAATCAATTTTATTATACATTTAGACATTGAATTCTTATTTCAGATCATGCAACTGTAAAGAACCTAAATAATATATATCATTCACGTACATGTATTTAAAGAATAAAATACAATTTTCGTAAATTCTTATTAATAAATTTTAATTTCTTTAATGTACAATAATACACTATAAAAATATATCACTCCACATGAAAAAAGTGCTTGAAATATTATCAAAATTGGAGTACTAGATTATTGTACAATATATGAAGAAATTAAAATTATGAAAAATAACTCACGAGGATTGTCTTTCTTTTCCGCTTGGTTTGTCTAATCTTTGACGATAGATTTATCTATGATTGCACGGTTTTCGTATTTTTTATATTGACAGAAGAATGCAATGCCATCAGGGAATCTGTAACAGATAGAATATAATTTTACTTTATAAAGTAAAGTTTGAGGAACAAAATGTAACTAAAAAGTAAAAGAATTAGATTATTATTAATTCTGATTTTAAAAGTTGTAACATATGCACACCAAATTTCTGAAAAATTAATGCTCCTGAATATTTATTAAGATTGTTTATGTTTGATGAAGTTCTCTGATGAAATTCTCTGCCAAACATTTTTTCAATATATGTTACATGTACTATATAAAATAAACATATCCCTAAAACGACATTGTCCAGTACTTCCGATAAAATTTCCTCTTCATCACAATCATTGGAATAGTTTGAATCATCAAAGCCCATAGATTGTGAATAAACAGATAAACTTTTCATTTGGCTCTTTTCAATGTTTTCTACTTTAAGTAACTAAATCTCCAATACAATTTTCTGCTTCTAAGTTATAACTTTCAAAAAAATAGCTGATTTGTCAATACTTTGACATAAACATCTATTTTGTTATCATCTTGGTAATTCCGTTTACTTGACATTTTATTTTTGCAAAAAAACAGTTTTGATTGATATGGATAAAAATTAAATACTTACTTTTATTATTTTTCCTTTCATTCTTTAAAGTTGAAGGATACAGGCTTTGCTGATTCTGCAATAATATAGATAAAAAGTAATATAGAAAAAAGAGCACAAAATTATAATTACATTATAAAGAAAGAAATAATTTTACATTAAATAAGAATCATATTATAAAATTGTGGAAAAGAATTATGTACTGCATTCAACTATTTTAACCCTTTATGTGATTCGTGGGTCATTTGGAGAGCAATTTAAATTAATGGTAAAATTTAACCAAATTAGATGTGAATTAGAGACTTGTTAAATATAATAGGTGATAAGGAGTTTATCCTTGTACGCGATTTTCAATTCAACAATTTATACAATTTAGAAAGTGTGAGCACGTAAAATCACAAGTTCCCGAAATTATTCAGTAACATGATATTAACGAATACCACGATAATATCACATGACATTAACAAAAAATAGCGAATTACACGGAGAATTAGGCGTCGTCTACAATACGCGGAGTAAGCTTGGTGTAAGGAGTAAAGTAAAAAATAAAATTAATTCATTTCGCTCACGCTTACCCTTATGCCTTACGCCGGGCTTACTCCACGTATTGTAGACGATGCTTTAAGGTTATGAAACAAAAATGTGTATAAATATAATTAATAAACGTAGTTTTCAATGATATTCACAATTTTAGAAAATATCTGCAAATTTGCTGTTACTACACGTTTAAATCTCTTATGTAAAGAAAACTTTATATAAGAAATATTGCGTATACAATATTGCTGATTAATGCGCAGCATAAATACAGTATATACAGTAGCACAACTTTCCGTCGGTATCTTTGATGTTAGCGTACGAAATTCAACTGCACATGCGCGAGCTAAGTAGGTAACCAAATCATAAATCTGCTCAAATTTTTTACACCGTTCATCTTTTCTCCTTTTCTTTTCAAGTTGGAAAAAAAGGAAAAAAGATGAACGGTGTAAAAAAATGCTAAAAAAACACATTATGTCACTGATCTTTCAGTGCATTTTTTTCTCTTTTTTGTCATTATCTCTCTCCTTTTAACTTATGTGCATTAGATATTAAATTACAAAATGGTATAAATAATTAACTAATTACGCAATAGACACTCTATAAACAATAAAAAGTATAGAACTCAAAAAATAATGTGTGTGTATGTGTGTTTTATGTACACCTTTACTAATTAAAAACAATACGTAAATATGGAAAAAATGTTAAAAAGTTAAATAACAAAAAAAATTGTATATATAAAGTAAACATATTTATGATAATGTCATTATAATTAAAAATAAAAATTTATAAATGTACTTTTTAAATCTATGATGACAAAGCTTAATTTCTCTAAAGAATATAAATATTAATAAAAATTAATAAATAGAAACTAAAGTACATTAGTACTCAATAATAAACATATTTTTATGTGATGGAAAAACAACTCATTTTAAAAACATTACAAATATACATTTTACAAAACACGTTATATATGTATACCTGCATAGCCAAATCTGTCAAAAACAAGTTTTGAAGATATTTTTTTTAATTTTCTTAAATTTTGTTGATAGAATGTCACCAGAAATATAACAGAATCTTAACAGATGATAGATTAATAGCAAAAAAAAACTGAGCAAAATGGGGAGTACATCATTTAATTTGTTTATAAATTACTTTTATCTTTTAAATATATTTTCTATCTTCTAAGAAGCAGTACCAACAAAGCTAAGATTAAAAATTCTTTTTGTGAAAAAGAATTGAAAATGTACAACTTTATGCAGTTTAACTATTTTTTCTAAGAGTGAATAATTTTTTGGCTGTTAATAAGATAAATATAATAAATATGAATATAATAAATTTCACTTTTTTCACTATTTATATGATACACTAAGCACTAAGCACTATTTATATGAACACTAAACACCAAACATTTCTATTCACTTTTTTTATGAATTTTGTAAATCCGATTTTTCGCTCACACATTGGTTACCTACTTAGCCCGCGCGTGTGCAGTTGAATTTTGTACCCGCAAACATCAAAAGTACCGACATGGTGCCGACAGAAAGTTGTGCTACTGTATATACTGTGGCAGTAAGTACTATCAAGGTCTGTAGATGGAGGAACGGACTGGGTAAGGTCCTCGCATCCACTTCACCCGATTTGGCATGAAAATGGCGGTGACTGAGGCTCAACAGGGGGTATTCGATTGTATATCATGTTACTTGGGTGAAAATTATAAAAGCAAGTTATGTGATACACAATCGATCCCCTGATTAACCAAATAATATCAATTTAAATACAAATTAATTGTTCTCGTTTCATGTATAAGTTATGTTAGGACATGTTTTACTCTCTCACACAACTAATAGCTATATTAGTATACACCAACACAAACTCGCAGACTCAAAAATGGCGACCATGCGAAACAGATCTGGTTTAAGTTTGTTACCAATCTGCTGTACTTCTTGCATACAGATCTGCTGGTATAGTTTTTGCAAACAAAATTTGCTAAGTTATTTGCACAAATCTGTTATCGATCTACAGTTCAACAAATCTGCTCTCAATTTGTTGCGTCAATTTGCGATCGTACTGCTCGTGACAGATCTGCTCTAGTGTTGCTTTCAATATGACATGAAGATTTGATTTCTACTTTTGGTTGCAATTGGAACGCACTCGAGGACACAGTAGATCCTGGATTTGGCAGCCTCATTTGGCAGGCAGTTTTTTCCCAATTGTTAACATTTTGCAAGCAAATGGTTAGTTGGGTTATATGTTAATTCACGATCACCATACAAAAGTTTAGTTTCTTTTACGAATAATTTTAAACACTTGTGCTATTTCAAGATCAACTTTTTTAATAGAATCTTTAAGCAAGATAAATAATGCTTTAACAAGAAGGAGCCAATGTTGAAAGTATTTATCTGGCAAGTAATTAACTAATGTTGGAAGCGAATAAAATCCAATTAATTAGGGACCGTGCATCTAGACTGTCACGCCAACTGGTGGCAAAAGTGTTAATCTTATGGGAGCATTTATTTAAACTGTAACATGTGATTTATTGTTTATTTATTGAAAATGTAAAAAATTCAATTTTTTTTTATAATGTCATCATCGAAAAAAATTTGTTGTATCCGTGGGTGTACCAATACATCTCGTCGAGAACGTGGATTTAGTACGTCTGTGAAATTTTACAAATTTCCAGAAAGCATGTTTAATGCCTCATGGAAAATTGAGAAACGTATACAGTGGATAAATACAGTAAAAAATTATGTGTAAGTACAGTATTAATATAAAAATTAAAGAATTAATAATCAAATTTTAATTTCGTAATAACATTCAAAGTATTTAAGTGAAGCCCATTACGTTGTTAATAAAGATAAAAATATTAATATTTTTCTCGCAATTAAAATCTAATCCTAAAATTGTTTTGTTTAATTTAAGAAAAAATTCAAAAGATTGGATACCAAATAAAAATACAAGAATTTGTAGTACTCATTTCATAAACAATGAGAAATCGGAGCATCCGTTACATCCATCATATGTGCCCTCTATTTTTCCTGGAAAAGAAAATTTAAAAAAAACAATGCAATCATTGCGACGTTTTGAACGAGGACGAAATCGTCAATTTAAAAAAGCTGTCAACAATAATGAATTAATTGTGAATGGAATAAGCAGTAATAATAATAATAATAATGTAAGCAACATAGTAATGGAGGAAATTGACCATGAACATTTGGACATTGTGGGTTTAAATTTTACTCCTGAACCGGCACAGCAAAGCATAAGTTGTCAAACTGAGATGATTGTGGGTGAGACGTTTGATGATTCAATGTATTTCTTTTGCAACCTGGATTTTCGTGATGGCTTAAGCACAGCGGCAGTACAGACTAATATTCCAATAAAAAAGACACTTGACAAAACTTGTCAAACTAATATACCAATTTTGAAGAATAATGTTAGCGATGTTGGTTGTGATCCAATAAATTGTGATCTTACAAAATCATCTTGTCAAAGTTTTCATGGATTTTCATTGATTACTACAGACGAAACTATGAGTAGTTTAACTGGTGTGACACTAGCAATTTTTTTGTATCTTCTAAATTTATTACCGGATTGTAAAACTTCAAAAATTGATAAAAAAACAAGTTTATTAATAACTTTGATGAAATTGAAAACAGGTTTGTCATTTACAGCAGTAGCAGTGCTTTTTAATATTCATCGAACTACTGCGTATCGAATATTTGTAAAAAATTTGCAGCAATTAAATATCTTGTTGAAGAACTTTGTTTTTTGGCCGTCTAAAGCCACTGTACGAGCAATTCTTCCGGAATCATTCAAACGACATTACCCAGATACGCGTGTTATAATCGATTGTACAGAAGTAAATACAGAAATTCCACCAGAAGTAAATCAACGAGTTTCAATGTATTCGGAATACAAACATCATCATACCATCAAGTTTCTGGTGGGTTGTGCTCCCAATGGATTTATAAGTTTTCTTTCAAAGTGCTATGGTGGTCGTGCTGGTGATTGCTTTATTACAAATGATTGTGGGATAGTTGATTTAATCGAGCCAGGTGATGTTGTTCTTGCTGACAAAGGTTTCCCGCAGATCAAAACTAGAGTAGAAAATAAAAATGCTGTTTTTGTCATGCCTCCTTTTGGTCACAAAGATCAATTTACCCCGGAGGAAGTGGACGAAACATACAATATTGCTTCAGTGAGAATACATATTGAACGAGTCAATCAGCGAATCAAGGACTTCAACATTTTATCTAAAGTACCAGTGTCATTATTTCCACATATAGATCAAATTGTTTTTGTTATCTGTGCTATAATAAATGTTCAAAAGCCATTATTTAAAGAAAAAGAATAAGCAAAAGTTATATTAAAAATTATAAATAATTTATAAGATCTATAATTGCCTGAAATAAATAATTTGTATTGTTCTAAAAACATAGTTATTATATTTTAACTATTACTATTATATTATTATAACTATTACTATTATAACTATTAACTATTACTAAGATTGCACAACAATCTTCTAGTTAATCTAATAACTACTACTCAGTAGAGTATTTGGCAAATAATTTTTTAATGTAATGATTAAAATAAAATCTTTCAAGATGAGGAATTAATTTACTTAAAAGTTGATTATCACGTTTTATAGTTAATAATGCACTGCCAAGTGGCGAGTAAACAAACAAATCACAGAATTTTATATTAGTGACATACATTTGAAGCTGGACTTGAATGAAAATAGAATGATTTGTATTTAAATACAACCCGTTTTCATCGGCTTTTAAGTAAGGCACATTTGACTTATTTGCTTCAAGATCATAAATAGGAATTTTTCGGCAAGTGTACGGGCATTTAATCTCAACAAGCCGTTTTTGCCAAATTTCCTTTCCATACACTAAAATTGCATCTGGAGAACAGCTTAGCCATGGTTGCTGGAGATTAACTATTAAGCCAACTTTGACAATATCGTAACTTGGATCAACTAATTTTTGGTACTCTACAACAGCAGTTTCTTCAGTCTTTTTACCATACGCCATAGCAGCATTTTCAGTCTTCATTTTTGGGTTTAATAAGTCTTTTATAACTTTTTCAATATTAAAACCATTACCTTTCAGCTTATAACCATTACTAGCAGTTATACGTAATGTTCGTTGCTTGAACCACTCGCTACTTTTCGATTGATTGATCGTCATAATACTTAAATTTAGTGCAGTATCGACATCACAAGAAACAAATTGTTCATAAAAATTAAATAAATCTGTTGTTATCATATTAGCTTCACTATAAGTTTGGTTGATGTTTTGTAGTCTAAATATATCCATAACGACTTTTTTAGCTTTTTGCTCTAAAGTAATTTTTTCATTTGTCTGAATCATTTGCAGCAATGACTCAGCTGCTATAATATCAATTTTACTTCGTTCTTCTAGCTCTAACATTTTTTTAAGAGGTGTGTTTGATAATGCACTCGGAAAAGTAGCAGTGGTAATCTTTAAAACTTTTAATTTAGAAGCTTCTGCACACAAAGCGTGTGGAGCAAATAGTTCAGACATTTTTTGACCTTTATCATAGCCCAGAAGCTGACGTTGTGTTGGTTTACCCCATTCTTGTGAATAACTTGTTTTTGATGTAGCAGTTTCAGGAGAATTTACGTAATGAATCAATGCACATATATGTTTACATTTTCCTCCCAAGCCGGCTTTACAGGTACATACAGCATCACTGACATTTCGGTTTACATCAAGCTTTACATCACACAAAAAACAATTTTTATTTTTATTTAATTTTTTGTTATTACATGTATTATTAAATGTATTTTTAAACTTAACTACTATACTTTTTAGTTCTATTTTTTATACATACCGTAATCTTTACACTATAAACATTTGACACACTTGTTTGAGGTACCACTTTGCTAGTTATAATGACATTGCCATCTAAATTACTTTCGACAACATCATATACGTGACGGGATTTAAATAATTTTTCTCCTTTTATATTATTTTGACCATGTTGAAGAGTATTTTTTATCGGTTGAAATCCATACTTGATTACTTTTTCCATTTTTATTTAAAAATTGTATTATTTATTATATTGTTATGATCCCATTTACTTCATTATTAGAATACCAGATAGCGCTAACTTCGGCAGTAGTGCTGCCCCTATATTTCGTGCACGGTCCCTTCTAATGCTTTATACAATTTAGCGAGTGTTATAGATCGTGGCATTCTATGAAAGATATGCGATGGTTGAATATTTAATAAGAACTTATCAATTTCTTTAGTATATTTCTTTATATTCCATGGTCCTTTTTTATTAAACCACAAATCTATGAACTGTCGTGTCACTCCTGGTAACACTGAATGCATATATTCTGGTACTAAATATGTTCCTAAGTCAATAAAAGGTAAAGTTGAGATAATAGAATTTCCTTTTACACCTTTTATATAATTTCTATCTGAAGTACGTACTTTTTTAGCTTGTTTATGCATTCTGTAGCTACTTCTTAATTTACTATTCTTTTCATTAAAAGGATATATACGATAGCATTTTTCTGCACGGATTTTTTTACATTTTTTCATCTTAATTTCACAGATATTACAACCATATCTACCATTAAAATTTAAAATATTCTGTAGTTGAGCTCTTGCCGGTGCGTCAGTTATAATTAAAGGTGCTACAACTTTAGAAATTATCTTTTCTCCTGTCTCAGGAGTCCAACAAATACCATCATTGAAACATTTTTGCAGTTTTGAACAGAATGGTTGTAAAAATGTATTCATTGATGGTTTACATTTTTTATCGTACCAGAGGCCTATCATAAGCATAAATGTCTCCCTAACATATTTCGGCAATTCAGCAATTACACAGATCAATGGCCAACAGTGACTCTTAGAACTTTTAGCCAAAGAAAGGCCGTGTTTAATATTAATGTTAAATCGTATTTTGTTCTATTATCTCGAGAGTTGACTCTAATATATTCAGAGCTGTCAGTTACATCAGTAATTATATTTTTATCACAGTCTAATAATGATGGTTTCAATTTCGCGGATAGGTCAAGATTCTCAAACATAAATTTCACTTGTTCACAAATATCGATCTCAAAGAAGAATGAAATGTCGCTTTTATCAGTATTGCACAAAAAACACTTATTAATTTTAGATTCAATACCATTATAGTATAAACAATTTTTATAGTAAAAGTGTTTAATAACATTAAATGAAGGTGTACGGTTTTTGATAGTATTTAAATAGTTTAAAAACCGATTTAGGTAATTACCTTCAGGAAGAATTTTTCGTAACATTGCTAGAGTATCACGTTGCTTTTGTCCATTTATAACGTACATACAATTCTAAAAGATTTAAAACAATTTCGCCAACATTTTTCCAACTTTTTTCGTGCAATACCAGATTAACTCTCTCTTTTTGTAAACTAAATTCATTTTCATCAATATTATCGATATTATTGATATTGTCATCGCTATCATCAACATAACTATTACTATCATAGTTATTAATAGTTTCCTTATACATGTTTATATTTACATTTCTTACGTCTGTATTGTCTATGTTACTATGATTACTAATGGTACTTCTATTACCACTCCGTACAGCCCTTAAATAACTAATTTCATTATTGTGATCATGGTCTCTATACATATCATTTGATATATTCTTCTCCCATCTTTGTTTAGTCTTTAACGGAATCTGTGATAAAAATTAATAAATAATTAAAAAATAATTATTATGTATTTAAAAAAATAACAATTAAATTTAAGATACACAAAAATAACAATTAATTAAAGATACAATTATTTGTATATATGAACGTATATATTATATACGGAATAGTGTCATCTTCTTTCCAAAGACGGTACTTTTTTTCACGATAGGAGATATATTATCTTCTACATTTTTAGAGTTTGACATTTTTATCAATTTTTTCTGAAACTTTTTGCTATAAAAGTAATAAAAATTATATAAGATAAATACTCGTATTGAAATATGTTTATTTATTTATAATATATAATTATAAAAAATATTGAAATATATCATTTATTTATAATAATTCATTGTTATACGTATATACCTATAGATATATACCTATAGATATTATATCAATAAGAAAGTTTTTGATTTTCTGAGTATAAATATATAAATATATTATTGACATATACATATACCTCTATATAATATACCTATATTTGAAACACTTCGCTGATGCCGACGAATTAATGGCCTAGTTTACATCTAGCACTTGATACGCGTATCAAGTAGTATATTTGAACTGATCAGCCAATAGCTGAATCAATGTACTAGTTATTTACTATTTAATACGCGTATCAAGTCCACGATGTAAACGTAGCCAATGTCGCAATTTGGATTGATCTCTTTTGTATGCGCTGAATCTAATATGGCACATTAAGGTAGTAGTCGAGCGATGTATAGTTACTGCTTCACTGCACTATAGTGTATGCGTCGAATATCTATATCGCTTCTACAGCTATGTCGAAATGTGACAACGTCGGAGGAGCGTTGCAGACAATCAAATCAATTATGTTTACATTCGCGGCATTTGCGCTGTATCATAACCTAATATATTTTCGGGTCTGTCGCGAAAAAGACAACTAATCAATAATTAAGTCGACATTTATGAAAAAAAAGTATTCTATGTTGTTCATTATAAAATTTTGAATTTTATTACGTTTATATAGATGAATAATTTATTTGTTACATTTTTGTCAATACTTATTAAATAATTTTAATTTAAATAAAGTTCATTGATTGAAAATCACATATTGTTTTTTTACTCTATACTATCATTTTGTAGCTTGCGTATAGTGCGCTGAGAGCACTACACATATAGATTCATATATACATATAGAGATCGACTAAAGCGATGTTGTCATATTTCCATTTTGCTCCGCGTTCTTGTAAAATTTTACTAAAGTTATCAACTTTGCCGAACTTACACTAAAATACTATACCGCTGATCTCTTTGAAACTTAACCCACAGTTTAATTACAATATCAATTATATCATACTGATTTTTTCAAAAAATTATAAGAAGCGTTTAAAAGTTATGATTGATTTTGTCCCTAATTTTTTCCCGTAGCAGATGTTTTCCTATCTCTCCTGTACAAAAATTAAAAACTTTGAACTTTCATATCTCCTAAACTACACCGCTAAGCTTCTTGAAATTTTGGCATATGATGGATAATATCATTATCTAACGATACCAAAATCTGAGCAATATTGTAAGAAAAGCCTGTTTGCTCGACTACTACCTTAATGCCAGCGTTGTTCTCTAATAATATTAGACACACACAATTTCGTATACTCATCTATGGTTACAGTGGAAAGACCGTTAGACCGATTAGACATATATGTATACATATGAAGATGTATTCGCATAAGCGTGACGTGACTGGACGCGCTACATTGCTGCGATAATCAATTGTTTAATGGCCGCGATACAGACAACGCTGCGATTAACACATAAAACGTAACCTGCTTACTTAGGCTGGTCGTATTATTATTTGGTTAAAAGCAGCAATTTGTTAGATAATATTTTATTATAAATTGTGATACAACGTAATAATTTGCAAAAATAATTTTGCCGCAATAAAAATTTTATCGAGACACGGTGAAGTAAAAATGTTTCTCATACAATGTGAAGACAACAGTTCTTATTGCATAGTAGACAATCATGACGTAATTTGTGATGAAAATACAATAGAAAATGGTGAAACTGTGACTTTTTTTGGAATAAAAAGAAATTTTCTGGAAACATAATTATGCGTTCAGGTAAAATAAATATTAATAACCTATAATTAAATTTTATCATTTTAGAGATATGCTTATACATATAAATATCTTCATATATTTCAGAGAATGTTGAATTATTAAACAAAGAAATCCGCAAGCTGAAGAAAACTTATATATGTAAAAAGAAAAGTTTAACATTGCATAATGTAGTCGCTTCCGGTAAAGAAAAGCTGTACTGAATAAAGCCTGCGGCACACGATACGATTTTTCGTACTGGATTGCTTATGAGAACCAATTAGGATTAAGCTTCAAGTCACTTGATCTAAAATTCTGCATCCTTATTCGCTCTCGTAAGCAAACCAGTACGAAAAATCGTACCATGTGCCGCAGGCTTAAGACATGTAGGTCACTCGATCGACCAAATACTTCATCTACTAAAAAGATGAAATTGGACAACATTTCTGAAAAAGTATTAATTTCTTTACGATATAATAATAAATTGTTACGCCCGCACTGAGCCATTATTGTGAGATGAGTCTAGTTGTTGCGTTTCACAGCTACTTCAAATGGCGACTAGACTTAGCTAGTCCAAGTATTAAAAATACTTTTTAAAATATGAGAAGAGATTATGCGTATATGCTTCCTATCGTTAAGTGTAAAACGAATTAAACTTCGCTCATTCTAACCATGTTCCCAACACTTCAGGATGAAATAAATGTCACTTTCCTTTCTTAAATAGTCCAAATAATAATTCTCTGATACGTTTTCACTT
The DNA here is from genome assembly GCA_901521435.1 of Crematogaster levior. NCBI lineage: Eukaryota > Metazoa > Arthropoda > Insecta > Hymenoptera > Formicidae > Crematogaster > Crematogaster levior. The sequence continues at coordinate 189,806 of CABEGB010000807.1, forward strand.
TACACTTGCAGGCCAAAAATGGCCTCTTTTTAACATCCTCCTTTATGATAGAGTTCTTCTTATATTTGAAGGAATGATTAAAGAAAAAATTTATATATCGTCCCGAGAACGTAGGTTTTTGGTACCAATTTGTCATGATTACGTCGTTTCTTCTAATAACGATGGGTGTCTAAAAAAGGGATTGAAAGATTTTTTTCGATTTTGTAAGTGAATTTTAGTCGCGGATGATAATCATTAAAAACCTCGAGAACTGTGTGAATTTCCGCTTTGGGAACAATCATAAAAATGTCATCGATATATCCATAAAAAACAGGGGCCACGAAATTAAACAGCCCAAGGCAATGTGTCTCCAAGTCGTCCATTACAAAGTCCGCTAAAATAGGAGAGAATGGAGATCCCATTGGACTGCCGAAGATCTGTTCACAGAACAATCCACCGAAGCCAATATTCATAGAGGACAGAACCATATTTATGGCGTGTAAAAATGGTTAAAGATTAAATTTAGTTACTTTGGAAATGTGAATTATTGTGTGATTAAGGCAATAGAGACACCCACTGTGTCTCTATTGCCTTAATAATTAGTTCCTTGGGTATGTTGTTGTATAATGCAGTAACATTCAGAGAGAATAGAGCTTCATTAGAATGGATGTGCATATTTTTTATGATTTTTACTAACGTCCAGCTATCTTTGATGTGAGACTTCGGAACCGATTGCTCCATGATTTCATGTAGATATCTGGCTACATTGTATAGCGGCACTCCTAGATGCCGATACGATGATACGTAATGGAAAGCCATTTTTGTGAATCTTCGGGAGTCCATAGCATCTCGGTAGGTTGCCGTTTGGTACATCTCAATGCTTTGTGTGTTCGTCAATGATAAAATTGTTTTTTAAAGTTTTAATTAGGTCATTCATATTATTTTCTATTAATCTTGTGGAGTCTTTTTTTAATTTTTTGTAGGTTAAATTTTGTAGGTCATTTAATAAGATTTCCATTTGTTTTTTGTATTGACTCTTGTCCATTATTACCGTACTGTTCTTTGCCTGTTTTTGTTACTAATAAGTCATTGTTTTGTCGTAAGAATTTTTTACTTACTAGGTGTGTGAATTAATTTTGAGGGATTTACAATAGATGGTGCAACCAAGCTCGCATCGGAAACTTTTGGAATTATTGTCAAAAACATCTGTGTTACCAGGGTTCAATGTTATATTACGCGTTATTTTGCAAAGCTATCAACAACATATTTGTTTTTAATTCTGAAGATGTCGAATTTCAAGCCAACAAAAAACCATTTGCGGGAAACTCTTCTTTTCCTGTTTCATTCAAAGAAAAGTGCTGCTGTGAGTCATCGAATGCTGCAGGAAACTTACGGCGAACATGCTCCATCGATAAAAACTTGCGAGTATTGGTTTCGACGTTTTAGAAGCGGTGATTTTGACACAACTGACAAGAAACGTCCTGGTCAACCAAAAATGTTTGAAGACGAGGAATTAAAATCATTACTCGATCAAGATTCATGCCAAACGCAAGATGAACTTGCTAAATCACTAAACGTTGATCGCACAACAGTTTCCAAACGTTTAAAGGCGCTTGGTATGAGTTATCAAAAAAATCCCTCAAAATTAATTCACACACCTAGTAGTTTCAAGATGAATCTGTCAGTTAGGTTTATGTGTTTGTCAGACTGGGAGAGAACACTACACAGAGAGGTGCGTGTCGAATCCGCTACTCTTTTATTGAATTTACTACAGATATTCTCGAAGTTTTTAATGATACCTATAGCTGAGTCGTCTCGGTTTTTCGTGTCTTTTCTGTTGAAAAAGAGGGCGAACCTGTCACCAAGACTAAAAAAACTGAGTATCGAATTCGGAACTCGTTTTTCGCAAATATTCATGATCCATTTTGATGTGTCAATGTTTGCTAAAAGCTTATACGTGTTATTTTGTTTTTTCAATATGTAGTTGAATTTATTTATTAATTTATGTTTACATTTGACGTTGTAAGTGTTTATTTTATTTTTGTTAAATGTGAAAAACGAATTTACTAAGTCCGGAAAAGGTCCGTGAAAGGTGAGAGAAAAGTTTCTCTTTTATTATGGTGATTTTTTTATCTGGGAGCCTTAATTTAACCCTTAAATGCATGGGGTTGCAGAAATGCAACACAGTCATTTTTATTGCCTCATAGGCATAACAAATATTTCTGAACAATGTACATGGTGTAATAGTGCAACAATGTGCAGGTGTATGTGCGCATGCCGATCTGATAAACAATTAAGTGCTTGCCGGATGTACGCCACATTATGCATACCTAGTGCCTGATTTATGTGCGAAATTCCTTCTAAAAAAGTGATTACGGGGTTTTTTTCTGTGCATCAAAATTGTATTTCCTACTTTATAAGGTTAGTATTACATGTTGCATGTAAAAATTATCATATAACAGTATAAAATTTATAATTAAATGCATAATGTTAAAAAAGATAAAAAAATAAAGTCTTAAAATTATTAAAAAAAATTTTTTTTATTAGTACTTTGAATAAGTTCTTGCTGTTTTTTCGTAAAAATTAATGCTTTATTTAAAAAAAAACAAGAAAAAACACTCCTATGCATGATTCTGCAAGTTCAGTTATTGTCTGACATGAGTCTTTATGAAGTAATGCCTCCAATTCTTTGTCTTCAAATTTTTTCGGTGCGCCAGAGAGCGTTCTTTATCTTCAACATCAAAATCATTATTTTTGAAGCGTCTAAACCAATCTCTGCATGTTGTTTCCGACCGAGCATGGTCGCCGTAAGTCTTAACAAGAATTCTGTGTGCTTCAGCTGCAGATTTTTTTAAAATAAAGTAGTGCAGTAAAATTCCCCGCAAATACTCTTTTTGACACGAAACTCGACATGTTTCACACCATGAAAAAAAAAGTTGTTTACACTTCGGCGCAATGACATACACTGAATTTCAACCTTGCTTATAGTACTTCCCTATAGGTGCGTTACCATCTTAAACTACACGCACGCAGTTCTGGTAACATCATCTGTTGGAAAACAGCGAGAACTTATTCAAGGTCCTAATATTTTTCCATAACAAAATACTTAAAAACCTACCCATATGATTTTTTTTAAATTGAAAAAATTATTTAAGGGTTAAAATGAGCGTCTTTAATTTCCAAATTCTCTATTACCTAATAAGGAGATGTTTAAAACCTCATATTTTTTATAGCGAATTAGAAATGTTAGCTGTTGTTCTGTAGACTCAAAACCTTGAAAGTAACAAATTTACTTCTAGAATTATTGCGCTTCAAAATGATTGTATTATTCTTCTTAAACATATTGACAGATACTTGAAAAGGACCAAAAACCAAATGGTCGAAACGTAGTTAAAACGTTAATAAAGTTATCGTCTGGCCAGTTTGACGTCAATTATTACCCTTCCTTTTGAATTTCTTGTCACTGACAAAGAAAAGATTACAGTGCAAAAATATTAAGAATTATTACATTAAATATAGTATATGAATGTATTTTTTCAATCAAGAATGAAAATTGATATAAAAATATAAATGATTTAAAATTTAATATATAAATATAAAACTTATAATTTAAAATATAATATAAAATGTATTTTATATTATATTTAATTATAATTTTGTCACATCCTTGCTTTCACCAAAAGAATATAGAATTTTGTATTAACATTTTACTAAACAATGGCTATTCTCTTCATATCATTTTCAAACAAATAAACTGTAGGATCATTATTTTGTCAAATAGGATTAGACTAAAGAATCGTTCGACTCCAATCACACCCACAAACAATCGGAAGTCCTTTATAGTTCATTCGACACATTTCTAAAATAATCAAGCCAAAAATAGATAAGACAAAAATGGCTATTGGTTTTAGATGTTTAAACCAACTTAAGAAATTTATTTTCCTAAGATCTGGTGATTATTCGCGTTCAGAAAAGAATAATGTTGTTTACAAGATAAACTGCAAGAATTTGTGAGGCGAGGTATATCGGACAAACAAAGAGGAAACTAATTACACGGATTAAAGAACATAAATATAATATACGATTAGACCCATCCAGACACTCAGTAATATCAGAACATATTATAGATTTTTACCACGAATTCGATTGGGATAACGTAAGGATTCTTGATGTGGAATATAACTAACAGAAAAGATTAATCAGTGAAATGATCCACATCAAGAGCCAGGCACATGCGATTAATTCCCACAAAGATACCGAATTATTAAACAATGCGTACATGAATATCATAAATGATCTGGCGAATCTCCCCTCTTCTAACACTTTGCGAACATCGACCTAATAAAAAAAATGTATAACCAATAAGTAAAAATACCAGTGACCCTTTGAACGAGAAAACAAATGAATGTCAGTTTGGTAATGCATTACTTTGTTGTTTAATATCACTAATATATTTGGCATATTCTCTCTCTACGTTTCTTACGATTAATACAATCTAGATATCCGGATAATGGAGTGCACACTAATTTAACAAGAACATCAATAAATAATAATTTTACAAATTTATTTTTAATTCATAATTTATTTCATGTTTTCTCCATTCTTTATTTTATCTGTACTAGTTACACTAATTTTAACCTATGTCTACGTCAATTTCTTTATGAAAATGTACTATTTCTAAATTATTTAAACTCAATACAAAAATTCAATTATTTATGTTTTAACAGAAGATGTATTTGACTTGTTACTTTTAAAATGAACGTTTTTCTTCAATTATTGTCCTCATTCAAATATTAATTTTCTAAAAATGCTAGCATAACATTCTAGCATTAACTAGCATTAACATACACTATATTCGTAAAATTTTTTTCATGATGACGATATATTAATTTTATATTGAGACAAAAAAAATGGAACAAATTATAAAAAAATATATTTCTTCCAATTTTTGAAAAATTTATTAATATAAAAAATTATTAAATTTGTATAATATAAAATAATATTAGTCTTATATGAGTGTATGTTTCGCATGTCTGCACGTATAAACATTTAAATGTAAAAAAATAAATATTATAATTAATAACTACTTGTTTTGCAGTTATATGACACTATAAGATTTTACGAATAAATGTTATCTTTCCTGCATATACGCGCGTGACATATGCATGACTATATATTTGTTTTTTCTGTGATAAATTCACTTAAATCTTCAAACAAAAAATCGTGATGTTACTTGTTGTTCTATGAATCGATTTCAGAATTCAGAGTTGTAGTGGAATCCAGAGTCGTAACGCTGCTTCTCCATTCATCCTGTCCATTTTAAACATTCTGAATTTCATGATCTGCATTCATGTAAAAAATAATAAATATATTGATAAACATATGAATCGTATTCGGTTCAGTTAAAATTATTATACATTAAAATATGAACGGTCAATAAGATTTATCAAACAAAATTTAAAGTATATAACTTAAATAATTTGTATGATATCTAAATTTAATATTTATAATATAAACTTAATTCGTAAAAATAAGTTTTAAAAAATATATTATTGAGAGATGAAATATAATTGCATATGGAATAGTACTGTGCAAAATCAATTGCATTATTTCTTAATTTGAAATACAAAATGGTAAAATTTTTTGCAGAAAACAGAAATACTAAGAATTAAATATAACGTTACGTTTCTCAATAAATGAGAATAAGTTAATAAATTATAATGAGAGTGTCAACATTAAATATACTTACATTTCTTTATATATTTTGTAATACAAGTAAAGCAAATAATGATGATTCAAAATTAAAATTCTTTTTCTGTCTCTTCTTCAAGCTACTTTCTTCTGCTTTGTCTGATTGACCTCTTTAATATTGCATAGTTTTGTGAAAATTTTCATCTCTCATTGATCTCGGAGTGTTCGGCCCGTTTCTAAATTTACATTATATAAAGCAATAAAAAAAAGAAAAGCAATAGAGATTTAATATTTGTAATAATACAATATTATCATACATTATCAGTCAACAATAGCAGCTCTTTGTTTCTTAAGTATAATAATATACTATTATACTATATAATAGATAATAATAATATTTACACTTCTGCCTGTGATGTTATTACAGCATCACAGATCTTCATCAGATTCTGAACTTTAAGTCTGCATTTATATAAGGAATGATTAACAACGTAGAAAATGCGATAGACTAACTAGTATTTTAAGTGTTGCACATATTGTTGAAGGTTTTACTCGATTATTTGACCAAGATTTTATTTTTTTAATTACTGTTGCCAGTATCATCATGCTTAAATATAATTTACATATTTACATTTCTAGTAGGTATAACGTACATATTTATATTTGTATCTTGCACATGTAAATACACTTCTTAAAAGTAGTAATTGAATTGGGGTATACTGTACAAAGTAAATCACATAACATATGTTCTTAATTTGATTGTTGTTAAATCTTCGCTCATATTCAATTCTCGTGCCAGATCAATCTTTGTACCAATAGTACCTATTGGAACGCTGCGGTTGGTAAAAGTGCATCGGCGCTTGTAACGTCTTGAGTTTCAACGTTCAGTACTCCGCTTTATTTTTCTGGTCAATCGATCTACATCGACTTTACCAGGGGATGCCCGGAGTATAGTAACTAATCGATTAATAATTTGGTAAATATTCGGAAAACGGTACACCTCACCGATTTCATCGCTTTTTGGATATGTTGTAAAGAAAGTTGTTCTGAGTAAATCTCTGCAAAAACCAAGTCCGGGACAACTGGTTTAGAAGATATAACAAGTTTAAGTTTCAAAATTTTAATGCTTCTCATCGCAAGAAACTGTGTGTGTAACGACATTGTGTGTGTATATAGCATTCCTACTATTGTTAATATTTCTATGACTTTGAAACGGAATCCGAAAGTAAACTAATATACGATAAATTTTCGTACAGATAACATTCTGATAATCTATTTTAAAATGAAACCTCACTTCGAATTGAAAAGTGTACGCGTGGAGGCAGTGTGTTCCGCCTCCCCTACGGGGGGGCTCCACTACCGAAAAACTACACACATAAGTGTGGGTGGAACTTGCTTCGTGTAGAAAGCTTTCACGCGAAGCAAGTTCCACCCACACCTATGTGTGTAGTTTTTCGGTAATGGAGCCCCCCCGAAGGGGGGGGGGCGGAACACACTGCCTCCACGCGTACATTTTTCAATGCGAAGTGAGGTTTCATTTTAAGATAGATTATCAGAATGTTATCTGTACGAAAATCTATCGTATATTAGTTTACTTTCGGATTCCTTTTCAAAGTCATAGAAATATCAACAATAGTAGGAATTTAAATGAAGGGAATTAATTGACGTCAATAGTAGGAATGCCATATACACACAGTGTCGTTACACACACAGTTTCTTGCGATGAGAAGCATTAAAATTTTGAAACTTAAACTTGTTATATCTCCTAAACCAATGTCGTCCTGGACTTGGTTTTTGCGGAGATTTACTCAGAATAACTTCCTCTACAACATATCCAAAGAGCGATGAAATCGATGAGGTGTACCGTTTTCCGAATAATTACCAATAATTTTAATACTAATAATAATAATGAATAGAAAAATGATAATGATAATGAAAATGGAAGAATATAATATGGAAGAATATAACAATACAATAATGATAATATAATAAAAGAATAGTAATAAAATAATAATGAATAAAATAATGATAGGATAATAATAATGAAAATGAAAATAATGAATAATTAATCTTACCTAAATAAAGGGGGGAAAGTTCAGCCTCAGCTTGGATTTTATGGGAGCGACCCGATGGTAGGAATTCATACAGGTTGGCTCAAAATTACCCTTCTCGAAAGGTTTAAAATCGCAACGATGAATGACGCACGAAATCTCAATTTATTTTTGAACTTCAATTTCCACGCGACAAATATTATAATAAAGAACTCAGTGAACGCAGTGAATATAAACTCAGTGAATATAAAATTATAAGAACTCAGTGAACGCAGTGAATATAAAATTATAAGAACTCAGTGAATAACTCAGTGAATACAATGAATAACGCAGTGAATGTAAAATTATAAGAACTCAGTAAACGCGGTGAATAACGCCTGCGGCACACGGTACGATTTTTCGTACTGGTTTGCTTACGAGAGCCAATAAGAATGCAGAATTTTAGATCAAGTGACTTAAAGCTTAATCCTAATTGGTTCTCGTATCGTGTGCCGCAAGCTTAACTCAATGAATATAGAAGTATAAGACTTAGATTACTTATTGTTTATTGATTACTTATTGTTTAATAAGACTTAGAGTTAAAACGTGTTCTTGGCACGGAGTTACTAATCGAACTGCCGGAGCATCGCCGGCAAGATCCGTTGTTCGTCTCTTCTTTTATCGATCTTCTTTGTGCCCAGTGGCTTCCTGATATTTTGTAGATAAGGAACGATGACATGTGACTCTTGATGTGTCTCCGATGTGACGCTGATCAATGAAACTTCTTGACGAGTACTGATGATAGACGATGATATAAAATCTTAATGTGGCGGACAGTTTACACAGCCGCACATACGCCGCCGCTCGGCGCAGCGAGCCGCCGAACTGTAGTTCGGGCGCCGCCGCTAGGTGGCTACGAGGCGGCGACTTTCTCGTGTCTAAGATTCAATATCGATGAGGGAGCCACCGGATTTTAGTTCGGGTGCCGCCACTAGGTGGCCACAAGGCGGCGACTTTCTCATGTCGAAGATTCAATATCGACGGTATGTATACCGGACCCTCAACCGAGATCAGCATCGATTCCCTGTCCTGGGGACAAGCAGGACTGTAACGGCTCTCTACCGCCGTAGAAGGTTGGAGTATTTTTGCCAATCCCGGGACATCCTTGCTGGATTGTTGTTCGAGTGCGCCTAGGCAGCACCAGCGAGATAGCAAGGTTACCCGGGAAAATCCGACGGTCTTTCAAGCCACGTATCTGATGATGCGTGATGCATAAGAAAACTCGCCGTGGCGGAGTGAAGAATCGCGCCAAACGCTTGGAAAATCTCTTACGCGGAGTGAACGAGTCGCGTCGGCATAGCTCCTGCCTGGGTGTATACCCTGTAGAGGATCCAGATTACGAGAAGTATTTTACATCTTCGAACACCGCACAAGTACCCGCGGACGCGAGTGTAAGTACCAGTGAACGTACCTATTGTCTTATACCGATCACATTCGACACGACGCCTCGACCCCCTCTTCAAGGAGTCCAGGACCAGAGATACGTTCCCTTGGCGACGCCTTCCATAAGCCCACTTGGGGCCCTACCAGCGACCTCTACAGACAAGCCACGCGCAGGGAGAGGAAGGCTAAATTGATCCAGCTCCACGGCCCATCGCCGGAAAAGTAAAGCCGCAAGAGCACCAATCCGCCCTTTTTTGAGCGCCAAATAATTCCACTGAGGAACCTCTGGTTGTAATCAATAAAGAGAATTACCTGTCATATATACAACTCCACAAATTGGTGACCCCGACGTGATCAAATAACGAAAGTGGGCAATATGACAGACCACCAGAACACGCAGCTAGAACCTGGTTTACCAGAGGAAGCGCAGGCACAAATTAACAGAATAGCGCTCAAAATACCCCCATTTTGAGCAGACGAACCAGAACTATGGTTTGCCTAACTCGAAGGGCAATTTACATTAGCTGGAATCACCCAAGATAGCAACAAATACGCTTATGTGTTGTCACACATTGAGACTAGGCACGCCAAAGAAATCAAGGATCTAATCACTCAGCTTCCCAGTGCTAACAAGTATGAAACAATCAAAAAGGCACTCATTCAGCGACTATCGATATCGCAGGAGCAACAGATCAGACAGCTGCTGGAGCATGAAGAAATGGGCGACAGGAAGCCTTCGCAGTTTCTTCGGCATCTACAAAGCTTAGCTGGCGCCACAGTGCCTGAGTCACTCCTGAGGACTCTCTGGATGGACAGATTGCCATCTCAACTCCAAGCCATCTTGACCACACGTTTCGCGGATGACTTAACGGAAGTCGCAGAACAGGCAGACCGGATATACGAGGTGACCGGTTGATCGGTAGCTGTCGCCGGAATCCAACCAACCAAGGACAGACAGACCTTGGAACAACAAGTCGAGATCTTGGCAAAACAAGTAGCCGACTTGAAACTCAGGCTAACTAGGCCCGCAAAGAAGGGGGAACACGAGAAACGATCTCGTGCCCGTAGCCGCTCCAAAACTCCTAAGGACGACATCTGTTATTACCACCGTCGCTTCAAGGAAGAGACTCAAAAATGCACACAGCCGTATGCCTACAAGAAGCCTATGGACAGAAAGAAGGAAAACTAGAAGGGCGTTCGCAAATGGCGGCAAGCGACGTCAGCCCTAAAACCAGCCGCCTGTTCATTACAGACTGGAAGACGAAAACCCGGTATCTCATTGACACGGGATCAGACGTCAGCGTCTACTCGAAGGATATGATACTGGGTCGAAAACCGGCCACGGCGAGGATTTTGTACGCAGCAAATAGATCCATCATACCCACATACGGGGACACGATATTACAGCCTGATTGAGAGAATTACCTGTCATATATACAACCCCACATTAACACTAAATTATTATAATATATCCTGAGTTAAACAATAAAAGTAAAATAAAGGATACTTAAATACAAAATAATAGAGTGTAAATAATGAAATAAAAAATTCTTAAACATTATAAAAAATACTTAAACATTATATTTAATTATACTTAAACATTATAAAATACTTAAACATTATAACATATAATAATATTATTTGTAGTGATAGAATATCGTGAAGCGACTATATTTCCCATTATTTAAAATTTGAAAACAGATTCCAGTTCACGTCCCTGGAATGAATGGTAAAACAGAGAAAAGAGAATTGAACGACGCACGCTGTTACACGCTCACGCGTAGCAACAGGAGCGATGCTCTTCTTATGTCTCGCGTCCCTGCGCGCGGCAGATTTTTAATTGTCTTTTCAATTAGCAACACAATCAGTATCAGCAAGACCACGAGAGAGGGTTTGTTTCATAAATTCGTTTCTCTATTGAACGATGCGTGTTGATCAATACATAATGAATCCTGCCTTACAAGTAGAATAAAATACTGCCTTGTAAGCAGGAGAATAAGTTGAGTTCTTGTAATCGCGATTAATTGTGCCTCACAAACACACGAGACTATTCGTCTCTTACGTGTAAGAAGAATTGGTGCCTCACAAGCACATAGATGCGTATCCTCTGAGTGAAAGAAGGATCATTCGTCATTTATTGGGCCTCACAAGCCAACAAGTTGTGATTTCTCCAGCTCTACAAGCGATGCATGTCTGTGCACATCATTCGAGCTAAAGGACAGTTTGGCCAATGTGTTGCATTAAGAAGCTGTACGATATCAATAGGATAAGTAATTTCTTTGAAGATACCTTTTGCATAGAAAAATAATATATCATATATGTTCATGCCGTATTAAACGCCATTACGTTAGGCTACTTTATTCACACTTATTATCAACAATTCATCTACGAAAATTATGTGTTTCATCATCATCAGCTAACGTCGTGTTCGACGTGTGGTGACTGATAAAGTAGTATTGTCAATCTAATTGTTCAATTGCTCTTCTAATTGTAGTGTGCCATCTTCCTCGATCTTGTGATAATCTATTGGCAGTTTTTATATTAGAGTTCAATAATTTTGTTATAACGTCGGTCCATCTAGTGGGGATCTTTCTATTCTACGCTTGCCTCTAGTTTTTCCTTGAACAATAAGTCTTTCCATATTATCAGAACGTATGACATGACCGTAGTACTTAAGAATTCTTTTATATGTCATAGATGACAGCCTTTGAACTGGTTGGATTTCTTGTAAGATGAACACAGTTGTTCCCTTTGCTGTCCACGTAGTAATCTTCTCCAACACCACATCTCAAACATCTATCCGTCGTCGATCAGCCTTCTTGATCACCCATGTTTCAGAAGCGTATTCGAAAACTGAAAAAACCAGCGTTTGTACGAGTTTGATCTTAATTGATTTTGTGACATTTTGGTCTTGCAAAATTTTGCTGAGCTGTGTCATCGCTGTTCTGTCAAGTTGGATTTTGCATCTTATTTCTGACTCTGTTGAACCGCTTTCATGGATGAGTGCGCCCAAGTATACAAATGATTGTACGACCTCGCAGTTGGCTATACATGTGGGTTTATTGATTATTGAGTTACCGCGGTCAAAGATTATAATTTTAGACTTTCTATAATTTATTTTAAGTCCGTACTCTTGTCCATAGTGTGCCACTCTGTCTATGATCTCTTTCATTCCTTGCACACTACCTGCCACTAACGCAGTATCATGCGCAAATCGCAGATTTGATATTTTAGTACCTCCAATAGACACATCTTTGTTCCAGTTTTTCAGCACCATTCTCATCACCACCATTATGTGTTTCATTTACACATATTTCTTATGACATACTGTTGTATATGGTCGTGTAATCTTCATTAATATTCATTATTCTAGATTATATATATGTTTGATTTACATTTTTATTTTATTATCATACGTGATTGGGTTTGTCCTACTATTCCGCGTTGAATATCTTCCCTATATAATTAAAATCCTAATATAATTATAAATTAGTTTTGACAATATGTATTTGAATTTCTTAATCAACAATAAGAAATATCAATTGTGTTAATTTATGAATATAGTTGCACTTCATAGCATTTTGTATTGTAAAACATCACTTAAAATGTTTAATATTACTAATTATGTACGATTTATTTTTAATTTCTTGCTGTTTCCTCATAACTCGTGTGCCGAATTTAATTCAAGTAGAATATCTTATCGTTCAATACATTCTATTGTCGAAAAATTATTACTGTTATCGAACAATTGTGAAGTACAAAAAGGTAACATTTGTTCCAGAAAACACAAGAATATTAAGAATTAGTGTATAATATATATTAATTATACTAGCATATATAAATTCAGTATATATTTCTTTCTCGAGAAAGAAAATTTAAATATAAAATTAAATAACGGTATGAAGATAAGTAAAATGACAAAACGAAAGCAAAATTTATTGAACATCGGATAACTACGTCGGATACTACGTAGCAGCAGTATAAGGATAAAATGACTTTTAATTGGTAATATCAATATCATTATGTCGTTTTGAAAAATCATTCTTTTATAGAAAATAGAAAATCTGAAAGTTTTATTACGAATAAATGTTTAGTTGCGATGTAGGTATCTAGTGTTATGTTTTTTAAATAATATAACTGTATTAACAGATTAAATATTTATATCACAGATTAAAAAAAATATTATATATCAGCAATTAACTTGTAATATATTTTTATATACGTTGTATATAATACGTTGTATAATGCAAGTAAATGAAATAATTACAAAATTAAAGTCCTTCTTTTTTTGTTTCTTCTTGAAGCTGCTGTGTCCGATTTGTATTCCACTTTGAGATGGCATAGTACTATGAAAATTTTTATCTCCCGTTGATCTCGAAGTATTTGGTACGTTCCTGCATTTATGTAAAGAACGATGAGAGAAAAGAATAAAAAGTGTAACAGAGAATTTAATAACTAAAATGATATAATTATGTATTACTTGTTAACGATGCCTGTTCTTATTTTTCTCAACTCTAATATTTGTTGCTTCTTTCTTCGATTCCATTAAAGCCTTATGGAAATCTTTATCAGATTCTGAACTTAAATAGGACTTGCAGAGAATAATTAACAAAGTAGAATCAAATAATCGATAATAAAGTATTTTAAGTGTCACATGTTATTAAGCATTGTACTGGAATATTCGATTAAAATTATTTTTAAATTAATATTGTCAGTAATTAAATTAAATATTTAATAAATTTATATAACAGTGATTAAATATTTATGTTTTCAGTATTTTATATAGTTTATTTGCATTTTGTGCATGTAAAAAGAAATTTCTTGGAACTTGTACTTAAAAGATAGAGTACATAAAGTAAATGTAATTTATTAATATCAATGGATTTACTCCATAATTATTTACTAAAATAAAATTTACATTGTATATTCTAAATTCACCCCTCTCAATCTTATTTTTTGCTTGTTAAAATGTTCTTCGTTCAATATTTATTTATTTAAATTATTGACTTTGCAGTGTTAAAGCAAAATTAACTTTGCATTGTTCATACGCCATAAAATATCATCTATCATCTCTATCCCCATGATGATGGTGATGACATTGACTGATGATGATTGATGACCAGTGGTGATGGTGATGATTGTGATGAAGTATTGTTGTTATTGATGATGACCAATTGTATGAAATTGGTGATGATGGTATTGTTGATAATTAAATTTGATGAAGTATTCCCCATTGTTGATGATGATGATGTTGTTGACATTGTTATTGATTGATGATGTTATTATTGATGAAGAGTATTAATTGTTGATGAAATTTGATGGTGATGATTGAAGAAGTGGTGATGACGGAGAGGTATTATTGAGGAGAAGTGATGATGACGATGATGACGGTGGTGATGATGATGACCCCCTGATGATGGTATTGGTGATGATGAAGTGATGATGATGAGTGATGAAGTGATGACCCCACCTTGTGGTGATGATGATGGAAGGCGATGACCTTGATGACTATTCGATGAGAGAGAAAGACTGGACTGGGATAATCAGGGATCGATCTTTCGCGCGCGTACCTCTTAAGAAAAAGGCGGCAAAACGGCATCAACATCTATCTCCTCAATATCAACTCATGAAAAGAAAAGAGCATCTTACTCATAACATCGGCAGCAAGCATCGGCGCGCTGCGCGCATATCGAAAAAGCATCAGCGCAAAAAGGCATCTTATCTTGGCATCCTCTATCGCGCGGCATCAGCAATATCAATAGCGGCAGCGGCATATATAGCATATCGGCATCATGGCATCTTATCAGCGGCATCGCGCGCGCATGCGCGCACGCCGCGCGCGCGCATATCTCGCGCGCTTGCGCGCGCATCCACCGCCTATCATGGCGGCGGCGGCATATCGGCATGGCATCATCAATATCGGCGGCGCATCTTTCGCGCCATATCGCGTAGCGCGCGCATCGCGCATATCTTTGCGCGCGGCATCAGCATCAGCGGCGACAAATAAACAGGCGCGTATGGCATCAGACGCGTGGCATGAAAATATCGGCATCAGCGCTCGCGCGTAAAAAGAAAATGGCGCAAAAATATCATCATCGATCTTGGCGCGCGCATCGCGCGCGCATCGCGCGCGGCGCGCAGCAGCATCGCGCGAAATGAAAGGCAATGGCGGCGGCGGCATCAGCATCGGGCGGCGGCATCAAAATGAAAATCGGCGTGGCGGCAATAATCGAAAAACGGCATGGCGTAATCATGGCGAGAACGCGCGCGGAAAAATAAAAGCGGCATCGCGCGCGTATGGCATCGTCATCAGCGAAAAATCGGCAGCAAAAATAATAATAATAGCATATCGCGGCAATATCAGCATCGCGGCATGCGCGCGCGAAAATAATGAAAAAGCGAAAATGGCGTAAAATAATGGCGCGGCGCGTAAATAATAATAACGAGCATCAATAATAGGCATGGCATCATCATCGTGGCGGCGGCAAAACATCAGGCGGCATCAGCATCGGCAGCATCAGCATCGAATGGCGTCGCGCGCGCGCGCGCGAAAAATGGCAACGCAAAAATCATCATCAAAATAAGCGGCAATATCGCGGCAACGGCAACGGCGCGCCGCGCGCGCAGCATCGGCGGCGGCGGCGGCGGCGAAAATGAATGAAAATAACGCGCGCATCGGCATCTTGGCGTATCAGCAACGCGCGGCAGCGGCAAAAATCGAGCGGCATCAGGCGGCATCAGGCATCGCGCGCGGCGCGGCGAAAATATCAATGGCGAAATGATAATAAAATGATAATCGGCGGCGGCATCGGCGCTCAGCATCGAAAGGCAACAGCATCGGCGGCATGGCATCATGGCGGCGAAAAAGCAAACGGCATCAAAAATCGGCATCAGCATCGCGTAAAAATCGGCATCAGCGGCAGCAGCAGGCAGCATCAGCGGCGGCAAAAAGCATCAGCATCGGCGCATGCTGCGCGCCGTAACGGCAAATCAGCGGCAGCGGCATGCTCTTTAACATCATCGGCATCAATAATCGAAAATGATAATGATAATATCTTGTTTACATCGTGCGCGCATGCCGTGGCTGGCGTACCACTGGCGTAATAATGGCGAAAATCAGCGGCGAAAAATATCAGCGGCATCAGCATCGGCGCGTGAAAATCGAAACGGCATCAATGGCGGCGAAAGAAAAATATCAGCGGCATCAGTAATGGTAATAATAATAATAGCAGAAAAATATCATCGAAAACGGCATCAATGAAAATAACGAAAAATGGCATGAAAGAAGAAAATGAAAAATAATGGCATCAATAATATCATCAATAAATAATAATGGCATCAAAAGAAAATGAAAATGGCGGCATCGAAGAAAATGAAAATAATGTAATAATAATAATAATGGCGTAATAAATAATAATATAATAATGAAAAATAATGAATGAAAATATCGAAGAAAATAATATCATCAGCATCATGGCATGAAAATAAAATAATAATAAATAATGGCGGCAGCATCGCGCGCGCATCTTTTGGCGCGCATAAAAAGCATCAAAATAACGCGCGCCGCGCCGCGCGAAACATCATCTTAATGAAGGCATCATGAAAATAATCGAAGCGTGGCATCGGCATGAAAAGCATGAAAATATCGCGTAACGCGCGCGCATGGCGGCAAACGCTTATCTTAAAAATAATAATATGGCAGCATGGCATCGAAAAATCAGCATCGTAATGGCATCAATGAATGGCATCAGAAGAAGAAAAATAATAAAAATATCGGCATCATCATCAATGGCATCATGGCATGAAAACAAAAATAATAATAAAGAAAAGCGTAATGGCGAAAACAGCATCAGCATCAATATCGGCGCAGCATCATCAATAATGAAAGGCATCAATATCGCGCAAAATATCAGAAAATAATAATGGCAGCATCAGCGGCGAAAATGAAATATAAAACATCAGCATCAAAAATAAAGCAAAAAGAAAATAATATCGAAAATGGCATCAATATCAAGCGGCAGCGCGAAAATCAATATCGAAAATGGCGATAATAGCATCGAAAATCATGAAAATAAGCATCGAAAATATCGTCATCGAAAATGAAAACGGCGAAGAAAGAAAGAAAATAATAATAAAAATAATAATGGCGGCAGCGGCATCAATGAAAATAAAGCATCAATATCGAAAAGAAAAGAAAATCGATAATAATGGCGGCAATCGAAAAGCGAAAGAAAACTCGCCCACCCGCGCCCTCCCGCACCTGCAAAATATCGAAAATAATATCATGGCAGCATCAGCGGCAT